>JAIUJM010000186.1:0-22475 GCA_026262225.1 Inosperma sp. D86
GGAAGCTTCCTTGTGCACCATTTCTCGCGCTGCGCTGTTCCACATCGCGATCGAACCGAGGGGAGCCACAGGCGCCTCTATTGTTATCGTATCAAAGGCGACTGGCGGCGATGGGCGCCGTTTTCCCCGTTGTTTGGACGCGACCTGTTGAAGCCAAACAGGCGGCCGCGCGCGGCCGCCTACGGCCATCACGCCTGCCAAGCTGTCACATGCCGTGTGATCCGAGCGTGCCGCGTAAATTGATCGCATCGCCCATTCAGTCCGCGTAAATTCGGCGGACTAAGTATACTGGAGAGGGAACAGCTAGACACCAGATCGAGTACAGTTCACATTATTAGTTCGAAGGACTTTCTTTTTCAAATCTGTATA
Source organism: Inosperma sp. D86 (assembly GCA_026262225.1). Taxonomy (NCBI): domain Eukaryota; kingdom Fungi; phylum Basidiomycota; class Agaricomycetes; order Agaricales; family Inocybaceae; genus Inosperma; species Inosperma sp. D86. The sequence continues at coordinate 370 of JAIUJM010000186.1, forward strand.
TAGTAAGATTCCGAGGAATCCGATATCGATTTGGTTATAGTTAAATTCGGATTCGAGCCAGGCCACCGCGAATCGATGCTCTGGGATATTGTACATCCAAACATTTTTTGGAGCAACGAAACTGGATTTAAATACTCGTCTCGAGAATTATGTAAAGGACTCCAATGTAGAACCAACTAACAGATCGAAATTACAAAAAATAACTACTACTCAATCACTCAATGACTCCATCGTCACACCATACAGCCAGCTCGCTGCGGGAGTGCATGGCGTTTGTTCAGTCGCATTCATGCCAGATGGAAAGGGATTGATAAGTGGGAGTTGGGATGAGACGTTGAAATATTGGGATGTCAATGGATTGGGCATTGGCCCGGGGCTGGCTAGTACCTCAAGTGGTTCTTCCTCACCCTGCCTGATGAACGTTACTGGCAACAGACGTGTTACCAATGCCACAGCTGTCTCCTACAATAGCAAGTGGATCGTCTCTGGGTCTGAAGATGAAAGTTCTGGGATATGAGGACCGGAGAAGTTCAGTGTATGTTGTTGGGATCATTTGTGAGATATATGTCCCGGCGATTGCATTTGCTTGATAACTACGGTTTTAGGAAGGCCTTACTGTAAAGAAGGACGGTGGACTTTGATGCATGATAGGAAGGTAATAGTGTTGCCGTCGAGTCGCTGTAAACTCGACGAGTTTGACAGCCCAATCAGCGCCCAAGGAGCCGAGGTGTGTACTAAATGAAAAATTTGATGTCCGCACGGCTACACGTTCACTTCTGATTTTCATTTCCTCGTAAGGTAAACTCAAAGATTTAACATATCATATTTCCTTTGTCGAAGCAAAGAAATTACAACTCGAGCTCACACTCAGCTTACATGGCACCTTGTCTTAGTGTGGTCCTCGACCGCGTTTTACAGATTGTAACCGACGTGTTGGCACTGGTTTTCATGAGGTTGCAGGGCGTCTCCAACAAATGTCCTCGATCTTGTGCACACCCTGTTATTCGCTTCAAAACACGGCTTCTGGGTCTTTTGCCATACTATATAATCATGCAGTGGCCATGAGGCTGAGGGGATATGAACCGCATCCTCTGGTCTTACCTTCATCCCCCCCTCAAGTTGTGCCCTTTGAATCTGACCACGTCGCTTGTCATGCATTTGGCAGAGGCCCCATCCCAGGTTGAAGATGCCCCAACTGCGGGCGTTGCCATCCCCATCACAGCAACTCCCCGAAATCCACACCGTCTGCCACAATTTCCTTCGTTCCTACCATGCAGTGCAAGCCTATGGTTCTTTGCAGGTACTATGCTCATGCTCGCAGGAGCTGTCTCCATTCGCTTCGCCCTTCTCCCCCGCATTTATACCTGCCCGAATGGCGCGACATGCCCTACCCATCTATTTGATCCGACTAGCAACACTCTCAACATAATCCAAACAATCGTACAGTATTACCTGACAATCGGGTGTTTGCTCACCGGCGTGGGCGTGAGCACGGTCATCTCTCACCAATCCTGGCTTAAATTTTTGAGAAAAGGAAATACAATCAAAAATCTCAATCTCAGCCTTAATGCACTCAAGGGTAGCAGGCTCGATACTGTGAAGCTTTTTTTGAAAGGGGGCGCTGGTCAATCATTGATCGGCCTGTTTTGCCTCATTCAAATTGTCATTTCCCTCCTCACTGCACTTGTTGCAAGGCACTCTATCTCCAGCCTTCAAGCAATAGGCAGCGTTCGTGTCACATTCACTTATCCGGAGAGTCTCATCTTGCCTATAGGCCCTAGTGGCCTTCTCCGTGGTCCTCTGGCCGTGCTAGAAGGATGGTTCGCGGAAGGTGGCGCGCCACCCTTCACAGGTCCATTCCTTGGCACATTCGTTGTACAAGATAACCGAACCGCCTACGTGTCAAATGCTCAGCCTGGTGGTTCTCGTATCACAGGCACTCTTTTTTGTCGTGGAGCAGGCATTTCTACCAACGTTTACGAGCGCAACGGGAGTAGCATTGTCTCCTACAATGTGTCTTATGGGGGATTATGGGCCATTTCTCAAACAAACCATTTCTCAGAGTCCTTTTTCGTGCGACAGGCCGACCACTCCGATTCCGTCTCCCTTCTTTTTCTCTGGGCAGCAAGTAATAGTCAGTCCCTCATCAATAGCACCGCCGCAAGCGAGGGGGAGAGGTATTTTGCTGTATGCAATCATACGGTTGGAGTTGGGCCGGCTTCGCCCTTCGCAAAGGCCAGCGTCAACACCATCAACCCAAGTCAGATTTCGATATCACCTGCTGGCCGAGCCGCATCCAATCACTCGGCATGCCAAGGGGGCGACCGTGATGAACTATGCGCCGCGGCAATTACGACTTCGTATATTCTTGACTGGTGGGATAGCCTCCGCCCCGCGCGAGAGAACGAGTTAGTAACAAGTCAGGTTGAATGTGATGGCGATCCTTCAACTGGAGGGCTTCTAGTTACGTTCCATAATGAAGGCCGCCAGGATTGTCCGCTTGACAGCAAATCATGGACTATGACACTGTCCACTATGCTGGAGGCTATCGTGGAATCCAGTAAGAAGAACGGGACAGCAACACAGGACCTATGGGTGCGTGCAGAGTCCATTAGCCAAACTAGGTGGTGGCTACAACTCGTGGTCCCCGGATCAATCTTTCTCCTCTACCTCGCGTGCCTAGGCTATGTCTTTTTCCTCAACACAGCCAAGCAAGTGTTGAAGGAATTTACTCTGTTGGAGATCCTGGCGTCCTTTCATTTACAGGATCTCCAAGTGTCTGGCGAATTGACGGAATCGACGGTCATCAAAGGTATATCCTGGGCCACTGCATCCACTGTGAGAGCAGTCAAGAACTTGCACGAGTCCATGGCAAAGGTCCGCTATTGTTCATGTCTTCCATGATGCTTCAGCCATTCTGACAAAGAATTATTCTTATCCCATCCCAGATTTTTCCAACCGAGCTTTCGGCTCATCCTTCCCAAACAAGTAGTCAGGTTCAGGAGTCACCGGCGGCAGCCAAGAATAGTGCCATACCCTCGTGGCTGAAGAAATTTATCTCGGTCGTTTCTTTGGCTTGCTCACGTACCCTGTCCCGACTCGTACCCCATACACCAAGTCACTGGGTCGCCTTGGGCACCCTTATAATGCTAATCGGAACTATCGGCGTTTACTTTGTGCTCCTCCCACGTTTATATGCCTGCCCGAGTAATGCCACATGCCCGCATCACTGGTTTGACCCTTCGAGTGATATCCTTGGTACCCTCCAGACCGTCATGAATTATTGGCTCCAACTCGGTAGCTTAATCGCAGGCGTTGGTATAGTCAGGATGATATCGTATCAGTCCTGGTTCACGTTCAGGCGAGACGGACGTACCATCCAACTCCTTACCCTCAATAATGGCGTTCTCAATGGCAGCATCCGGGACAATGCCGAATTCGTTTGGAAGGGGCGCGGTGTTCGACTGCTGGGCTTATTTTCTCTCATACAGGTGGCTATTGGATTAATTCTCCCGTTTGTCGCCAATCGCTCCATCTCCAAACTTCACGATGTGGACTATGTTCCTATCACCTTTGCCTATCCCATCTTTTTTGGTTGGTTGGTTGGTGGCGGAACATATGAACGTGCCCCTTCATACAAGTTGAGCAAATGGCTTGTAGATGGTTCCTATACACCCCCTGATGTTTTCCATGGCACATTCGTATGGCGTGATGACCGGATCAAATATGCATCCGACGCACAACCTGGTGGTTCTCGCATAGTTGGTTCTGTGTCTTGTGACGACAAAAACATGTCTGTGGTAGTCAACGGGGTGGAGACATCCGCAGGCTCCAATATGACGTTGTACAACATAACGACTGGGGCAAGTTGGGCAATTTCGCGTGGGGAATCACCGATGGAGGCATTTTTTGTGTCATTCGGACTTAATTCTCTTGAACAAGCGTCGGTGCGCTTTCTTTGGACGGCTTCCAGAGGCTCTGTAATCCCAAATGCTACAACAGTAAACCAGGGAGAAAGGTCTTTTACCATATGCAACCTTACTGTTTCATTATCTCCGGCTTCATCCGCTGTCATGGCAAGGAATATTGTCAATCCCACTCGAATTCTTGTTTCTCCCGCACAAAGAAATACATCTCGATACTTAGCCTGCAGGTCTGGTGGCCACGACGATATGTGCGGCGCGGCGCAGGTAGCTCAGTTGACTACTGTGTGGTGGACTGGTGGTTCTGCTATGACGAGGCCAGGAGAAATGGGAGGAAGTCCCATCTACTGCAACAACCCAGCTGGTGCTCTGGCCCCATACGATGGCGGCGAGGTTCGAGGGTGTCGACTCGATGACGATGCATGGACCAAGACGGTTACTACTATGCTGGACGCTGTCATGCACACAATGGCTCTATGGGACGCTGGGAATGCTACACAACCCCTATGGGTGGGCACTGAGTCAGTCAGCCGACAGAAGTGGTGGATACAGCTTGTCGTTCCTGGCTCGACCATATTCCTCTTCGCAGCATGTGTGACGTATAGCTTCTTTTACATCCCTGATAAAGAACTGAAGGAGCTCACACTATTCGAATCCATTTCTGCTTCCTGCACGGAAGATATCCGATATCTTGCCCAACAAGCTGGATTGACAAATTCGACAAAAATTGGAGGGGAATATGTCAGGGTTCCTCATTCCGACGAAGAGAATTAGATCATGGTCAGTCCAATAAAACTTCTGATATCTCGTCATTTTTCTGTTCATGTCCTTACGGTTCTTGCTATATATTCTAATATGTTCTTTCTTCCTTTTGTGAAAATTATTAATATTGATCCTGCTTTTGGTACTTGAAATCTGTTCTGTTCATTTGGTACATGCAAGTACTGGAATCTTGAGGAAGAACGTGGAACGATGGTTACGTCGTAGTAACTCGGTTCTGCTATATGTGGCCAAAGAAAATCTCTGTTTATCTGTCTTATTCGAACAATAGTCCTGAGTATCTCATGAGCAGTAATACCTACACCTCCCCAATAAAATCATTTTCCTCCTTAACAAACACTTACGCATCTGAAGCAAAGAAGCAAGCAAAGTCCTTTTTACATGCTGGGAATTTCCACTATTAAAATGGTGTCAAGAGGCAGATCCTGGGTTAGAGTACAAGTCTTAGTGAGATCGATGCAGCTGCAAGAGCACGAATAGTCTAACATTATGCTTAATGATTAAATTCGGGACTTGATACAAGCATTGATTATACCTCCCAGGACATTACGATAACAAACATTAAATAACAAAGCAAGAAGCAACAAGAAGAAAAAGCAGAAATCAATTGCTTCAGACCTTACGCCAATAGCTCAAAATCTCTGACGCTCGCTGAGCTTGACCGGGCGTAAAGGTATCCATGCATGAATCATAACTATAATCCATGAAGTTGTCTACGACTTTTCTTCAACATAAAATTCCGAGAAAGGCAGCAACAAAACATACTGATAGGGTCTTTGCCCGGCCGGTTTGGACAGGTATTACGACCTATGGGACAACCATCAGAGGGAATGGCCTCGGCAGGGGTATCAGCGACATAGTCTCCATCACCATCGCAGCCACCCTGAAAAGTATGATACAAGCCGACCCAGTGTCCGACTTCGTGGACGAGAGTCTAGGAGAGCCATATTGTCAGGTATGTCCAGACGATGTCGACACAAGACTTACTCTGCCCATGTTATAATCGGGGAGCCAGCCATATGGACTTGGAAGGGTGCGGATCATGAAGACAACGCCATCGTTTTGGGGATTCTTGTCGTAATCACCAGGCATGGTAGCATAACCTCGAAGGGCTCCATTCTGATCGTAGATGTGACTGAATATGATCAAAAGTTAGGAATCTGTGGATAGTTGATCGAAAAATATATAATATACTTGACAGAATAAATATTGAGATCAGCGACACTACCCGCACGAAGAGCCTTTTTCATGGCCGTTTGCTCAGGTGAGCTAGAGCCAATGCTGTACCACCATGTCTCGTTGACAGTGCGAGTCGTCGAGGCCAACGTCCAGGAAATTCCGGTGCTGGCGAAGTCGTCGTTCAACCTTTGCATTTGTTTTGCAATCGCTGCAGTCCTATGAACATTCCTGTGAGACGCAGACGCTTTCAAAACATAGGACGTACGGAATATTCCCTCCACTTTCTGTACTGTTCTTGCTGATAACATGCCAATAAACCTGTGGTCACGGGAATCAATAGCTGTGACTGAGTCGAAGTAGGCTAAGTGCATACCTTCAAATCAATTTTCCTATCAGCACTACGTGCGAACTTGGCTCGCTGTTTGGCTTGCTGAAACTGCGCTTCTATTTCACGAATACGCTCATCATTTGGGTATGTCCCGCAACCTCTGTCACAGAATAGATTGAGTTACGGTGGTCATGTCGGGAAGGGAAATATTTAAAAGTTGTACCTGTTGATGACTGGGGCCGGAGATGCATGTCCACCAGTGAAGCACGCAAACGCCACTGCGAGGAGAAGGGAAGGAAGAAAAGAGCGCATGATTTAGTTGTATACGGGAGACCTGGCATCCAACGATATATTTATGAGCCCCCATCGGATCGTGATCTTAAGCGAGACATGCTCTAGGAGCATGTTCGGATGCGCCCAAGCAGCTACAGGGGTTGGATTGTCATGCGGCAACACATTTACGAAATACCATACCACAAAGCTGCCGATTTTGTTATGGTTCAGTGCGTGCGTGCTGTAAATATTAATTTCGACCGGCTGTAGTTCGCAGAGAATCTGAAAATCTGTTTTGACGGGCGGCAGTGCTTGTCATCCTGTCAGAACACCGCGTTCAACTTGATGAACAGGAACTTGCCTTCTTTCTGTGGTCGCCCTATAGGCCATTTTGAATTATCCTGTGTCACTTCGACCCTGGAGGCTGCCCAAATGGACGACGGATCCCTGTCGAGTATCCAATCAGAGCCATCGCACCCAGACTGTAGCAAGCCACTTCTCTGAATCATCTTGGCTCACAATCCCATAGCGTGTCACGGTTCACCAGATTTACATCTAACGCTCGTTTAACTCGTTAAACAGGACAAACCAGTCAGGGTTCTCACGTTTGAGGTTGGGTGGGCAAGCCGAGAGGTCGACGACATCAGGAAAGGAAGATGAGTGTATGGCCGGTTATGGCCTCTCTGCATATCTCCATGCGGCTGCTGTGCTGGGCCGAGAAAGCAAAACGGACATGAAGCCAAGCCAATTTAATTTCGAGCCTCCATGGATCCAGAAACGATTGATAACCCAGATTCAGTGATGGAAGAAGGCAAACAGCCTTGTAATTCACTCCTTATGGGTTTGGACATCGGATCGGGTCTTTCTGTTTCCTGTCAGGTCTCGATCGCTTTCTAAACTTTGTAAAGAAATAGGTCTAGGTCTTTCTGCTATGCTGGTGTGTGCATTCTGGTTCATCATTTTTTTTGTCTATCCAGATCGACTGCTATCTGAACTTCGTCGGTAGCGATGGCAGCAGCAGAGGTAGGGTATTTCGACATTCTTGGCGAATTTCGTTCAGTTCGCCTTTGAGCCCTGACGTTCCTCGAAGGTGTTGTTACAATAAGCTGTCTATCCTCTTTGCAGTTGAGCGAACCTTTCCCTTAAAAGCAAAACGCTGGATACCCGCCTTGAATATTGAATCCCCACCAAATCAACAACACAGAGGAACCAGAATCTAGGGAGTAGAAAAGAAAGAGAGACACCGTGATACCAAAACCTCGAGGCTGAGACCGTTCTGACCGTTTTCGTACGTACGATGAAAAGAGACAGAGGACGTCGAGGCATTTGGTAGGCAGTGCAGAAACGTGAGGGAGAATCTGTCGCAGAAAATGTCAGGGGTGCACACACTTGCCAAAAATGTGTCACTATACCTCATTGTCATCGTCGTACTCCTATTCAACCTCTCACGAATGCAAACCCCCAGCTCCATTCTACTAATAAAAGTCATTGTCCCTCAATCTCGATTTGACTATATGCGTCCTGCCTGCATCGGAATCACCACAGACCCGCTAACGTGAAACTCCGAAGTCGAAATTGCAGATGCAGCAGGTCTAGGCCTTTCAACAGTATCGGAATACGCATAGGCCCTCTCCCGATCGATAGTTCTCCTACTGCTGGACTCGCCGACAACGGTCCCAAGTTGTCTGTGTCGAGAGGAGGGAGAAGAAATCGGGTGAGGTTTGCAGAAGTGCGTAAGGACTTTGGAGGCACCCGTTCCGTAGTATGGCTATTGATGGTTATTAAATGTCGCAGCTCAAGGATAGGTGTACTACCAAGGAAGCCAGACTATTATTGACCGAATCGACGAATGGAATTGAAACCAGATCTAAGCATGCAGGCTGAGCAGCAAATACAAGTTCGTCTGGAGGCAGCTTTACACTGATATTTTCAGCAGTATATCCTTGCTGTAACTATCATGAGAAACTTGCCGAGAACGACAAAACATCGAACACACAAACCTTCCATTCCCAATTTGACTTCCACCTTGCATTTGATGTAGAATAACTCTCACTCCAGTCGCCAGATCTGCCTTCCTCTTCTTCTTTAACGTTGCGCTCGTCTCCTCGTACACCACTAGCATGTTTCGGTACATCAAAGACCAATGATGTAGTCAGGGCCTTTCAGTGGAACGGTCGTTAACGTGTCGAAAAGCCGAATTGGTGGTGGTAATTGTGAGGTGGTCGTGAACGATACAAGTAAACACATTGACCGTGTTAATGAAAGCATCAGAAACGTACTCTTGAAAAGAATTGTTATCAGTTCGGTATATCAATTAAATCGAGAACGTAGATCCATACCTCAATACTCGTTCGGTCAACCACCAGCTTCCTCTCGTTCTTCTAAAACACTCCAGCATAGGCACGCAGCTCGTACTTCACTTTCCTTTGACCCTGTACAAAATTCGACGATGGTGGACATGTATCTGGTAGTGGAATCCGAAATGCTTAAAGACCAAGCACCCGAAAGAGACGACGAAAATGAAGGAAAATCAAATTAGCCGAATGACCTCGAGACGTTCTAGATATGCAGTTAAGATTTTGTTGAACGGCTGGAATGAAAGAAAAAGGTACCTTGAATGGCGAACAATTTGACCGATACCTACGCGTTCATGGAAACATGAGAGGGAAGATGTATGACCGTAGGTTTTGGTCCACCATACCCACGCATTCATGGGAACAACGTTCAGCCATAGAGGTTCCTATCCGTTCGTTGGAACACAAGCCTGGCATATGGGATAGGAAGATGGTGGGTAAGAGGAGTTATAGTCGTAGACTTGGTCCCAACATCAGGATGCGGCCCAAGCACGGTAGTGAGCAGAGTGTAAAGCGTAACGGTTGTGGGTGTGGGCTTGGTGTTGAGGTGGGAGACATGTCCCGCGTTCGTATATGCTTGATAGTTGCGTTGGGAAGACCGGACGGCTATTTGAGGAATAATGTATGAAGAGGATGGTAGGCTTCAATAAGGCGTCTGTGCAAGGAAGGTGACGCCAACGAAAGGACCGATAGTGTCGAAAAGTAGCCGATGACTAGAGATTGTGCGGGACGTAACACAAAATCGTTTCATCAAGAGATTCCGTCTGCGAGAGATAGACGAGGAAGTTGGAAAGGGTTTTGGTAGGCTTGGTTAGTTTGTTGTCCATGGATTCTTCTATGTCTCGGAGGGTTGGAAACGCAATGACACCGGGGAGCGTTTATCCGAGTGTCGGCAACTGCATCTCGAGAGTCACGAGATCTGAACACTTTTAACCATTGATGAACCCATAACCCATCTTCTGCGTCGGAGGATTTCTCGAAAGCCACGAGGTTAGCGGGCTAATTATATGTTGGGTCAATAGTAGGATCATGTCCCGAAAGATTCGAAATGACAAGTGCGTCCGATGGTTGAGCCTTCCTGGCTGCTCTCCATTAGTATAGGTAATGAGTAAGTGTGAAAATAGCTTCACCAATTGTCGCGTATCTTAATTGAAGGTGCATGAGGCGGCTTGTGAACAGAAGAGTAGAGTTGGAAATTGGCAAAATAACTTGCCAAAAGGTCGTAGACAGAAGAGAAAAAGTGTTGAAATGATCTTGGAAGTTGATAAATTTGTATGTATTTGTAGCCATCGCCTTTCAAATAAGATTAGCAGACGAGAACTAACAGACACGGGAGGCAAAAGCAAATCCAATAGCTGGGGGTCTCTGCAAGACAGTAGGTTCCCATTCGGTTTGGCCAACGGTATTTATTTCGTTTTGAAGATACTTTTTATAAAAATTTATCCACTACTTAATATTATTACCTGAGCGGCTTGACCCTTCTTCGTCTTGGTTTTCCAAACCTATGAATCGTAGTACTAATGTCCTTCTATCTTAACGTCGATGCTATTGTACATCCAAGCTCATTTTTTTGAGGAGCGAAACTGACGGTCGATTATCATTAAAAAATTAAAAAATTAAGGAAATGTAGAACCAACGACTCGCCAAAATTACAAAAAAATCAACTGCTACTGAAACACTTCATAACTATAAATTCTAACCTTGCCATCCCCACCCCCTGTGGCCAGAAGGTTCCCAGTAGGACTCAGATCAACTGCATGAACAACGTCCCAGTTATGTCCCGACAACATAAACTGCACAACTCCTGTCCTTATATCCCAGAATAGGACTCTTGCATCCACAGACCCAGAGACAATCCACGCGCCATCATGAGAGACAGCTGTGGAAAGAATATCATATGTGTGACCAGTAAGGTTCATTAGGCATGGTGAGGAAGGGATAGTCGAGGTGTTCAAGGCATTCGTGAGAGCGGTGTTAGCACCCAACATACTAACATCCCAGTACTTTAACATTTCATCCCGACTCCCACTTATCAACCCCTTCCCATCTAGGGTGAATGCAACAGAATAGACGTGGTCCTGATGTCCTCTCAGCCACTGCACTGGCACACCTGTTGTCATCTCCCAAATCCTCACACTATTATCACTACTCCCTGCAGCGACATACCTCCCATCTGGGGAGATAGCCACAGAAATAAATCGGTACGAGTCACTCACTTGCAGATAATGGCCATCAATAGTTATAACTTTGGAAGTCCAATCATGCGCATCCCATATGCGCACTGTTCTGTCGGATGAACCAGAGACAATAAATCGGCCATTCGGCGAGAAGTCAACAGAGTAGACAATGCCTTGGTGTCCTTCAAGGATATGCTCGCATCGTTTGTTGGCGATGTTCCAGACCTGTTTCATGAATAAAGAAGATATGAATCAACGTCTCCATTGCCCTAAGCAAGCCAAATTCGAAGCTGTACTCACCCTGACCTGTTTATCCCATGCACCAGTGGCAAGATACTTCCCATCAGGGCTAAAACGCATGCTCTCAACGAATACGGTATCTCCGTGGTCTAAGATGCTGTTTAGATTGAAGTTAGCCTGCCTTCTGATCTTGGAGGTAACGAAAAAAAGAAAACGGAGTAAGATATAACAACTGACCATATCCTAACACCCGTCTTCACATTATATACCTCAGCAGACGTGCCAGACGCTGTAGCAAGCCACTCCCCATCTCGACTAAACCTAACACAATTCACACGGTAGGTATAATACTCTACTGTGTGCGCCAGATTTATATCTAACACCCGTTTCGTTTTGGGTGAGGGGTTGAACAGGCTGAACCATCCATAGCCTTCGCGTTTGAGCTCGGGAGGGTAACACGAGGGGTCGATATGCTCAGGAAAGGGAAACGGATGGGGTGGTTGTGGGACTGAAGGTATCTCTACGTGCCTCGGCACTGCTGCAGTTTTTGACCAAGGACGCAAAATGGACATGAAGTCAAGCCAATTCCTACCCACTGGTAATTTCGAGCCTCCAGAAACAGCTGATCCAGAGGAATTCCCAGGGATGGAGGAGGGCGAGCGGCCTTTTGGTTCACTTCTTATTGGTTTGGACTTAGGATCAGGGTTGGGTTCAGATCTGGGCCTTTCTATACGCCTGTCTCCTTCTTGTTCCCTGGCGTTGCGCTTTTGCTCTCGGCCTGTCAAGATCGACTCTCGATCCCTTTCCCGACCTTGTAAAGACAGAGGTCCTTCCAAGCCTACCATGTGAGCGGTCTCCTCCATCACATCTCTCTTCCTCTCCTGATTAACGATGATCTGACCTTTGTCGGTGGCAGCGGTACGGGCACTAATTTCGTTTTCACATTCTTTGCAGATTTCACTTAGTTCGTTTTCGAGATCACCAAGGAATTGATGGAGTTTTGTGACTGTAAATCTGTATGAGAGATCGGAGTAGTATTCTAGAAAAGGAAGACTCACCTTTAGCTACTGTCCCATTAAGTCTCTCCAGTATCCCACTAAGGGCATCTGTTGGCGATCGATTCGTCGACATCGTGTTCATGACAGTTTGACGATCACGGCCACCGTAGCGCTCATCTCACGATACTAATAATAGATCGTTCAACAGAAGGACGTCGCTTTGCCCCTCCCCGATAGTCTTCATTTGTCATGGAGATGGAAGCTCGAGCTGGTGTCCTTCTTTGAGGTCAACATCCCTCATTTCAAGATCTTCACCATTGGCCCGGTTTCACCCTCTATTTCCAGCCTTTTGACACGTCTCCGGCGTCCCCTTCTAACCCAAACCACCACTTTTCCTTAACCCTGAATCCCATTCGACACATTTAAGCACCAAGGGGATATTTTGGACAAGGAAGGCATTCAATAATGGGAAATAAGGTCCGGTAGCTATTCGACGGTCAGGCCAAATGTTTGTCGTCGAGATAAATATATGCGGTGTGCGGTTTGATAGTCCCTTTCCCTGATCGTATTCGGAAACAGGCTATATGCGTACGCAAAAAAACACTGCGCGGTTAGTGTTCGACACATCCTCAACCTCTGCAGCGAACTTGTCGAGTTGGGGATATGTGGTCAACGTCATCTCGGGATTCATTCTCGCTTGCAAATCTCATGGATTTAAAGACCTTGACTGGATTCATTGCAAGCGAAACAAAAATGGTCAACTTCGAGGGGCCAGAAAGCTGTAAACTTCAATTCAAGTTTCGAAGTAACTGAATTCGATAGTGAAACTCGCCGTTCAAGCTGGAAATCATGCGTCATCTTTGTTCTCTGCATGTGCAATTCTAAAACTTGGTAAATATTATTAATACCAATGCAGATCCGAACATGTATTTAATATAAAACGTTTCATTGGATTCCAAATTCCACTATTTTGATGATAGTCGTGGATTCAAAGAGTAAGCACTCAAAACAGCCGTTCCTGGACAATGCGAGAACATCAACTATGTTCAAAATCATGTATATAACGATCACTTACGACCCAAATTTATTTCCTTTGCAATGGTGCGTTCCATTTATGACCGAAGGTACACAAGACCTCTTCGTAAATTAAGCATTTATTCATCTGTGATAACATTGTACATGCTGCCAAAACGGGGGTTATCGACGTCGCAGACGTACCTTAATGCTAGCTCGTGTCGATGAGGGATTACCCGTCAAATTTGCAGGTTGGCCACACCCAATGACTTCACTTTCTACGCAATTTCCTTGAGAAAATAAATAAATAAAACAAAACACTGGATACCCGTCTTGAAAACGAATGAAGCAGCAGAACCAAAATCTAAGGAGTAGAAGATAAAGAGGGACGGTGCGATCGAAACTATAAGAGTGTTCCGTCAGTTTTTGTTCTGTTGATGAAAAGCCAGATGACGTCGATGCATTTGATAAGGCATTGCGTAGATGTGGAGGAGAATCTGTAGCAAAAAATGTTACATAAGGGAACAACCACTTCCCAAAAATCTGTCCTCTCACCTCGTCCTCCTCCTGTTGCTACCACCCTCTCAGGAATGCATGGATGTTTTATTGCCCCAATAATAGTATCGTCTCTTGATCCCGATTCGACTATATGCGTCCTGCCTCCAACGTCGAAATCCTAATCATCCGACTCTGCTAACGCCAAACTCGAAATTACAGATTCGTTCAGCAATTCGAGCTTTTCAACAGTATCGGAATAGACCCTCTCCCGCTTGATGGTTCTGCTACCGCTTGACTCGACAACGGTGACAACTTGTCAGCGCCGATGAGAGGGAGGAGAGGACGTGTGCAGGTAAATGTAACAGTCGTTTTTATGTTGAACGCTTAATCAGAGGTGGTAATTATGAGGTCGTTCGTCGAAGACACGGGTACTAAACACAATGGCCATGTTATGTTGATGAAAGTGTCGGAGTCGTGATCTTGAAAAGGGTTATTAGTTCGGTATGTCGACTCAACCGAGAACGTAAATCCATACCTTCACAACCTCGACAATTGTCCTCCTCTTGATCTTCCAAAACACTCGGCACGCAGCTCACACCTCACTTTTCAACAAAATCTTATTTACATATCTAGAACTTACTTCTCGGAATCATTTGGTCACCTTGATTCTCGTCTCTTTCAGGTGCTGGTTGGATGGTGAAAAAGGCAAGGAAGGTGGATAACTACGACTGACTGACACTCTACTCGAAATAAAATGCAAGGTGGAGGTCAATTGGGAATGAGAATGCGAAGGTTTGTGTGTTCAATATTCGTCATCGTCGGCGACGAGCTTCTCATATTGTTTACACCAAGGAAATCCAACTAGAAATGCCTGTGGATGTTATCCATCCTCAGTCCATTCGACACTCAATAAATCTGTGAACCGCACTTAGTATCGTTGGCCTAACCCTACAATGTTCTTTTCCTGTTAGACTTTGAACGTGAAACGAGATTAAATTAAAAACTAGAAAAGTACTAGACAGGTCAACTCACAGGATAAACAACGACTCGGCAAGTCTAATTCTAAACTATGAACTTAACTCCTACATTTTTTTGCCAGCTGGGGAATCCGATTCACCAGGTTGCGCAAGAGTCATGCCTTTGATGAACAATGTTGAGACCGAGGCCTGTCGTAGAAGAGTCGTAGATGGTGTAGGTGACTTTGCTTTAAGAGACGAGATGGTCTCGTGGTGTCCATCTTCAAGACAGAGAGACGGAAGGAGATCTGGGCAAGAAGGTCTATTATTAGTTGATCGTGAGAACGCCTTTGATGAGCGCTGAGCGCTCATCGTGATCGTCTGTGATCATCAAACTGTAAGTACGATGTCAAATACGAATCGATCGCTACCAAATGCCCTTAGCGGTATACTGGAGAAACTCGATGGAACAATAGCCAAAGGTGAATCTTTCATTTCCAGAATATTATTTCAATCTCTCAGGCAGATTTACAGTCACTACACTCTGCCAATTTCTCGGCAGTCTCGAAAGCGAACTAAGGGAAATCCGTGAAGAATGTGAAAATCTACAAAGTCAGAAAAGGGATCGAGAGCCGATCTTGACAGGTAGAGAGCAAAAGAGCACCATCATGAAACCGGAGGGAAACATGCGTACAAAAAGACTCAGGTCAGAACCGATACCTAATCCAAAGTCCAAGGAGATGAAAAGCAATCGAAAAGGCGGTATACCCTCTGGAGATTCTTCTTTATCAGTTATTTCTGAAGGCTCAAAATCACCACTGGGTAGGAATTGGCTTAGCTTCACGTCAATTTTGCGTTCTTGGTCCAGAACTGCAGTAGCACCGAGGCATGAAGAAATACCTCCAGTCCCACAACCACCCTACCCATTTCCCTTTCCTAAGGATATCAACCCCTCGTATTACCCTCCTGAACTCAAACAGGAGGGCCCTGGCTGGTTCATCCTGTTCAACCCCTCACCGAAAGTGAAACGGCTGCTAGATGTAAATCTGGTGCACACACCAACACACGGTCCTGTGTCGTGTGTTAGGTTTAGTCAAGATGGCAAGTGGGTTGCTACAGGGTCTGAGATGTCTGCTGAGGTAGCTGATGTGAAGACTGGTGTTAGAATATGGTTAGTTGTTTTTTCGCCGCTTCGCGTTACCTCCAAGACCAGAAAGCAGCCTAACTTCAATTCACACAGCACCTTAGACCACGGAAGTTACGTATTCGTTCAGAGCGTGTGTTTTCGCCCTGATAGGAAGTATCTTGCCACTGGTGCAGAGGATAAGCAGGTCAGGGTGAGTACAGCTTCGAATTCGGCTTTCTTGGAACGACTGGTATGTGGATTCATACCTTCTTTCCTCATGAAACAGGTCTGGAACATCACCAGCAAACAATGCGAGCATATCCTCAAAGGACACCAAGACACCATTTACTCTGTTGACTTCTCTCCGAATGGCCGATTCATCGTCTCTGGCTCAGTCGACGGAACAGTGCGCATATGGGATGCGCATGATTGGACTTCCAAAGTTCTAACTATTGATGATCATTATCTGCGAGCGAGTGACTGGAACGGATTTTTTTCTGTGGCTATTTCCCCAGATGGGAGGTATGTAGCTGCAGGGAGTAGTGATAATGTTGTGAGGATTTGGGAGATGACAACAGGTGTGCCAGTGCAGAGGCTGAGAGGACATCAGAATGTGGTTTGTTCTGTTGCATTCACCCCAGATGGGAAGGGGTTGATAAGCGGGAGTCGGGATGAAATGTTGAAGTATTGGGATGTTAGTAGGTTGGGTGCTAGCACCGCTCTCACGAGCGCCTTGAATACCTCGACCATCTCTTCCTCGCGCTGCCTAATGAACCTTACTGGCCATACATGTATTCTTTCCACATCTGTCTCTCGCGATGGCGCGTGGATCGTCTCTGGGTCCCAAGATGGAAGAGTCCTATTTTGGGATATAAGGACAGGAGTTGTGCAGTTTATGTTGTTGGGACATAAGGACGGTGTTTACAGAGTTGATCTGAGTGCTACTGGAAACCTTCTGGCCACATCGAGTTTGGATGGCATGGTTAGGATTTGGAATTATGGGGTGATTGAGTAGCAGTTGTTTATTGTTGGTTTTTTGTAATTTCGACGTGACTACTGGAAATATCTGACCTTCAGTTGTGCTGCTCCAAAAAAAAATAAGTTTGGATGTACAATAGTCGACCGTAAATACAAGCTAGCATCAGCCTCAGAGCATCAATTTGAGGCCCTACAGCTGGCTCGACTTATAAGGTACGAAGTAGCACTCTATCTACTGAAATACGTATCAACATCGTCATCGTCAAGGATCAAGTTCAATGCGTACTCAGTTCTCTTGGCTGTCTACGACATTTAAAGATGACGCAGCTTGAACAGATGTAGTAAGTATAGTTGAGTATCGAATTCAGTTACGTCGAGGCTCGAATTGAAGTTTATAGCTTTCTGGCCCTCGTCCCTCATGGTCTCCCCCTCCCTCGTTCAACACGCAACCTACCAACTTGCTGACTCAGGATATGTCGAATGCTAACCGCGGGGTTTTTGCGTATGCGTATTATATAACCTATTTCTGAACACGGTCAAGAAAAGGACCGTAAAAGATCGTATCACGTTTCGGCTTCACTTGCTTGATCCTGACGCTTGAGCTGTGCAAAATTCAACGACGATGGGCATGTTCTTTGTAGTGGAATCCGAAACAGAAAAATGCGGCGTAGTAGCGTTGAGGAACCTGCACGTCTCCTGGAAAAGGATGTGCGTGTACTCCGTTTGACGCTGAAAGACCAGGCCCGTGAAAGAGACGAGAATAGAGAAAAAGTCGAGGTAGCTGAGTGATCTCGAGAAGTAAGTTCTGGATAGATAGATAAATTTTATCGAATGGCTGGAATGCAACAAAAATAAGGGTACCTTGTACGGTGAGCAATTCAGCATCGTGATTCTGATACCCAATCCCTTCAACCTTGTCAACTCCAAATTTCCAAAAACTTATGTCTCAGCGACATAAACAGGATCCGCAAGGGAATTCAAACAGAGGATACGACTGTCTGAGAGACCATGGACCCCCCGCACGAGCATGCTAGCGAGCAGGGTGTCAGGTGCGACGATTGCGGATGTAGGTCATGGTGTTGAGTCGATATGTCTGAATCCCGTCTGCGGGATGTGCAGGATATGGATGTGTATGTTTGAGAGGTGAATTGACGTTCAAACGTATATGGAATCTTCTGTCGTACGCAGACTCGGAGGATTGGAAATGAAATTTTATCTGAGAGCCGTCGACAGTGGGAAAATCATGAGGTCCGGAGTTCGGTGAGGGCAAAATATTGGCTGAGCACTTTCTAGCGATCCGATGTACCCGTTGCCTATCTTCTACGTCGGAGGGTTTCTCGAAAGCCATGAGGTCGATGGACTTATTACATGCAGGTCCAACATTAAAATTATGAATATTGGGCAAGTACGTCCGACGATAGTATCTGGTACTATAATGAGTGAGTGTAAGAAATATGAAACTATTGTCGCGTACCTTAACTGAAGGCAGAGATGTGTTTCCGAAGAGGGGGCTTGGCAGAACAGAAAGGCAAAATAAATTGTCGTGGACAGCAAAGAAGAAAGATGTTGATATATTTGTGGGTATTTGTAGACACGACAATAGGCAAGGCACCACGACTCGGACATGAATTTTCATCTGGTCGTCCTGGGGTGACATTTGAGTAAGTAAACAAATCTAGTACTACTTAGTACCATTGAATCGGTTTGGCCATGGAACGATAATATTCATGCTTCCTGATATTCAAAGATATTTTTCATGAATACCCATCTATTTAACATGGTCACAGCGGGTGAACTCTGCATCCTTTTGATTTGTAAACCTGTGAATTGCAGTAATATCCTTCCGTTATAACAGGCCTCGAATCGATGCTCTGGATCCGATGCTCACTTGTATATGATCCACAATGCTGTACATTTGTTTGCTTGATTTTGAGCTGCGAGACTGAAGGTCAGTATTAACGTTATTAACATACTCGTGTTGAGAATGAGAACCAAGGGCCAAACCGACTCCTCCACACTATCAGGTTGAAATGACAAAGTTATGATACGATTGCTACCCAAACACTTCATAACTCCAAATCCTAAACTTGCCATCCACACCTGCCGTAGCCAGAAGATTCCCAGTAGGACTCAGATCAACTCCGTAAACATTCTCCTCATGTCCCAACAACATACACTGAGCCACTCCAGTCCTCATATCCCAAAACAAGACGCTTCCATCACTAGACCCAGAGACCGCAAAAGTGCCATCGTGAGAGACAGCCACGGAATGAATACCATCCTTGTGGCCAGTAAGGTTCATCAAACATGGTGAAGAGGAGGTGTTCGAGGTGCTAGTCAGAGCGGTGCTAGCACCCAGCCCGATACCCAACCTACTAACATCCCAATATTTTGATATCCAATCCCAACTTCCACTTATCAACCCCTTTCCATCTGGCGTGAATGCAACAGAAAGGATCTGGTCCTGATGTCCTCTCAGCCTCTGCACTAAAACACCTGTGGCCATCTCCCAAATCCTCACAACAGTATCAGTACCGCCTGCAGCCACATACCTCCCATCGGGGGAGATAGCCACAGAAGTAAATACGTGGTGGGTCCTCACCGGCAGGTAATGGTCATCAACAGTTAGAACTCTGCAAGTCCAATTATATGCATCCCATACGCGCACTGTTCCGTCGCCTGAGCCGGAGACAATAAATCGGCCATTCGGCGAGAAGTCAACAGAGTAGACAGAGTCTTGGTGTCCTTCGAGGAGATGCTCGCATCGTTTATCCGCGATGTTCCAGACCTGTGTCATGTAGAAAGAAGGTATGGATCTACGTCTCAGTTGTCCTAAGCAAGTCGAATTCAAAGCTGTACTCACCCTTACCTGTTTATCATCTGCACCAGTGACAAGATGCTTCCCATCAGGGCTAAAACACACGCTCTCAGTGATTACGCGACATCCATGGTCTAAGATGCTGTGTGAATTGGAGTTAGGCTAACGCAAAAAAGAAAACAGGGCAAGATATAACAACTAACCATATCCTAACACCCGTCTCCAGATTATATACCTCAGCAGGCTCGTCAGACGCGATAGCAAGCCACTTCCCATCTCGACTAAACCTCACACAATACGCGATAAGGGTATGATCTAGTGTGAACACCAGATTTACATCTACCAGCTGTTTCACTTTGGGTGAGGGGTTGAACAGCATGAACCAGTCAGGGCCCTCGCATTTGAGCTCGGGAGGGTAACACGAGGGGTTGATATCCTTAGGAAAGGGAAATAGGTGGGATAGTCGTGGAACTGAAGGTATTTCTATGTGCCTTGGCACTGCTGCAGTTCTGGACTAAGAATACAAAAAGAACATGATGCCAAGCCAATTCCTACCCGGTGGTAATTTCGAGCTTCCAGAAACGACTGATGAAGAATCTCCTTGCATGGGAGGGGGCGCGCGTCCTTCTCCGAGATCGCTTTTCATCGATTTGAACGTTGAACCTGGCTCCCTCTCCTGATTAACAATTATCTGACCTTTTTCAGTCGCAGAAATGGTAACAGTACGGGTATCAATTTCATTTTCAAACTCTTGGCAGATATCGTTCAGTTCACTTTCGAGAGCAACAAGGGATTGACGGAGTTTGGTGACTATAAATCTGTGTCAGAGATGTTAGTGTTCTGGAAAGGAAAATCTAACCTTTAGCTACTGTTCCGTTGAGTCTCTCTAGTATACCACTAAGGGCATCTGGAGGCGATCGATTTGTGCGTGCATTCGACATCGTGGTTACAATTTGACGATCATTCATATTGGCATCAGCGATGCTAATAATAGCTGAGAGTGCCTTCTCGCTACTAGTAAGCTTGTTCGTATTGTCTGCCTCACTTTCCCTTCCGCTCGATACCTTTTCAACCTGTTCTACATTGAGTTTGAATTCGCCACCAAACCTTTCATTTCCCTTCATGTCCACTTTCACAGCCTCTGTCTCGGAAATTGGCACTGGAAGGTCATCTTGTCTCCTCCAAACAGGTTCCCTTCCTATACCATCTATGACTCTTCCATGACAGCATTTAATGAACCTCGGTCACCTCAGCTTCTTGGGCAGTCTGGTGAATCGGATTCCAGCCTGAGAATATCGCTAGAAATTCAAATGTTTGATAGGCGTTAGCAAGTTAGCAATAAATGTGAGCGTTGAGGATAGTTTGGAATTAGACTCCAGAGTTGTCGTTGAGTCGACCTGTCTAGTACCTACTTTCATAGTACTTACTCATTTTAATCTCATTTCACGTTCAATATCTAGCCAATGAAGAGGATTAAGTAAGAGAACATTGTGGGGTTGGGGCCAATAATACAAAGTGCTGTTACAGATGTATAAAGTGTCAAATGTCTTGATAGTCTGCTCGTGCGTCACCGCTTTTGATTCCACCCTCTATCTTCTGTTCTGAATAGTTTATTTGACAATGACAGATGCTTCTTGTGGATACCGTTCAGACTGGAGATATCTTGAACCACGGCTCGTTGTCTACTTCTCTCACCTTAGCACATACGTATTGGCACATCAAAGCCAAGGTGGCCACCCCTCCACCAGCTCGAGACAAGCTCGAGACTTGGTTGGTAACGATCGTTGCGATTCAAATTTCATGACCGAAAATACTGTATGAATGCCAATTAACGTTTCGATGATGTGTCCTTTGTATGTACACATTCTGATATGTGCGTAGCGTTCTCGCCTTCCTCACTTGTAACCTAAGCACTTCAGTTGCATATCCATATTCAATTTTAAACTACCAACACTAAGATCCGAACGTGAGATTTGTATTAAACGATTCAAGTTTTTCCATCGCTCAGTCATGTTAGCCGCAGATCCAAAGAAAGAAGCCGAAAGTCACATAGTCGACCATCGATATGACTTGGGTGCTATGCGAGAACGTTAATGATGTTATTCAAAATCATGTATGCAACGATTACTTACGACACAAAAAAATTTTCCTTTGCAATGGTGCTTTCCATTTATGACCAAAGGTACACAAGGCTTCTTCGTAAATCGAGCATTGATTCGTCTGTGATAATACATTGAACAAGCTGCCAAACAGGAGTTATCAATGTCGCAGACGTACCATTAATGCTAGCTCATGTTGATGAGGGATTAACTCTTCGTCGTCTAATTTGCGGGTTGGACACAGCCAATAACTTCACTTTCAATGCAATCGGCCCTGACGTTCCTCGAAGGAGCCATCACGACAAGCCATCTACCTTGTTTGCAATCCCTGAAAACAAATCAAGAAAACGTTCCCTTGCGGAAAA
>JAIUJM010000187.1:0-22457 GCA_026262225.1 Inosperma sp. D86
AGAACAACAACAAAGAATCAGAGCTTGTAAATAATTAGCAGTAACCTACCTATTGATAAGAGGCGGAGACCGCGTTCGTTTTGACCAGCCACGCGTTTATTTCAATACAGGAGCATACAGGGGAGTCGAACGCTGCCGACTCGAACGAATTCAGAATTATGAACGAGGTCATGTGACTTGCAGGACTCAGGTCCAGAGTCTCGAAAGGTTGAGCTGGGAACGACCGGAAGTTGGGGTTCAGCATTTCAGTGTCTCTTAATTCCTTGACAAAGGGTTCCTTAACCACAAACCTTGTTGAAAGCATTTGACATACTCACCTGAACGTTGCCATTACTTCTCGAGTGGCATTAAATCTCCTGATCATCTTCTGAATTCTTGGGAGGGGCAGATATAGATAAATAGCAGCACTTAAGCGACAACTTCATGACTAACTTGAAAAAAAAAGGAACGAATTGTGTGCACAAGCAGAATTTGCCCTATGAGATAGAGCAAGGACCAGCACTCAGAAAGAGGTGGAGGAAAAAAGCAATTGAGAGGGTAGACAAGTAGTTCTAAGTATGGGTAAAATATTGCGTCTGCATGGAATATTCGGAAAGGATTGGGTATGTAGAAACATCAGGGGGAATTTGGTCGTTAAAAGGATTGGTGCAGATCCACGGAAACATCATACGATGGAACAAAAGAAAAAGTAACTGTACGTCGGAGAGAAAAAAAGCGAGAGATTATCATCTTCGTGTGTCATCCCCCATTGGTTTATTACTTGTCATCTTCATCAGGTATTTCGAGGATCTCATCATCAATGCTCGGTCTTGCAATTGACGTCCCTTCGAGAAGATTGACAATGTCCTCCAGATCGGTCCCGACAACTTTAACACCACCGATGCCATTTGCCATTTCTTGGTGAGACTCGGACTCGTCCTGTCCCGAAGGGGGAGATACAGGTACGGGTACAGGTTCTTCAAAAATGTCAGGATCGGATGCTTTCCCAAAGTCTGCTTCTTCGTGCTCATCTCGGCATTCACCAAGGGTCTCCTCGGATACCGGAACAGGTTGCTCAACCTCCACCATTGGCTCATTGGCATGTCCATTGCCATCAACAATGGACTCTTGGTGAGGTTCTTGGGCTGGTCCAGAAGCTTCAGAGACGTTACCATCATTATTGGATACCGATGTAGCGATTGCTTCGTTCCTGGCGGCTGGCGAAACTTCCTGGTCCTTCTTCCCTTTCGGAAGAACTTTGGAAGGGGATGACATCGTTTTGGATTTGACAAGCGTCGTACGAGGAGAAGATTTTGGAGAGGGCGTCACCGGAATCGGGGCCACTGATCTTGCCTTGGAGAGGGAAGCTGCCGTAGGTTTGCTCAGTCGTTCCATCGCATCAACACTCAGTGTAGCCCTTTTGACTGGCAGAGGGGGCATGGGTGGTGCATTACGCGCCTTTGCAAGTGATGCAGCTGTTGGAGCGAATAGACCACTTGAACGTGATGGGGTTGGTGTTTTAGCGCGCGATTCCGAACGAGCTGGAGTTTTTGGTGTGGAGGGACCTTTGGAGACAGTCCGACGTGCTGCCGATACTGTTGAAACGACTGATTGACCGGTGTGTTGTTGTTTAAGTGGCTGAGTGGGAGGTGCTAGAGATTGTGAAGATGAAGCCGTCTTCCTTGCTGGCGACTTGGCTGATATACTGCTCTTTGATGAAGAGGGTGGAAGTTTAGTAGGTGGTGTCTTCGTGGCAGGTGTACGTGGTGAATTTGCTGCGACCTTCTGTACTGTAGGAGCAGGAGCAGGAGGAGACACTTGAATGTCTGTTGGTCTCGGTGTTACAAGCTCGGGTTCTACTTCCGCAGGCTTAGGCAAGTCTTTCCTCCAATTCTCCAAGTAAGAATTAAGCTCTCCCTGGACCTGGGAATGACTCGCATGTAGTGCTTTAGCGGTGAGTGGGATGTCAGGCTCGTCACCCGCAGAAGCCTCCTTTTTTGCTGAAGCGGACTCCGATTTGATCGTCAATGGAAGAGGTCGACTGGATGTAGCAGCGGCAGCGGCAGCGGCCTTTTCTGCTATCGATCTGGGCGGCCATTCTCTTTTTTCTTTGACTTCCTCCTTAACTGACTCACCAGTTATGTGGGAAACAACGCTGGAACTACGGGATGCCGAACCTTGCGAGACGGACAGCTGCTTCGACTGTGTCTCGAATCTACCTATGAGGTTGGCAACACTTTGACGAGGGCGTTCATCTGGTAATGGCCTGTTCGGAGCCGATAAAGTTGAATAAAGCTGATATGGTTGGGAAGCACGACAGCATGCACTCACATCTGTCCCGGACTCTAGCAGGTAATCCCGAGAGTTTTCGACGGATTCAAATGGGCGAGAGAAAAAAGTAGAACTGGAGAAAAGCCAGAAATCAAGCAATTCCGAGCAAGCCAACGGCTAGGAAACGTCTTGAGGATGAGAAACTGAGGTTAAGAGGAAGTCAATGGTCGTTGGCGTAAAGCAAGTCTAATTACGGCAACCATTCACATTTTCTTTGACAACCACGTGTGTACTAATACATAATGTCAGTCATGGCAACCATTTTCTAACAGTTTCTACTAGCTCTTGGCCAGAACGTCCATGCCAGAAATGCGAGCCATTTGCTACTTTAATTATTTCGACGTTTCCCTTCAATTCCGATGTCCATTTCTGGTAGTTTGACTCCGACGTGAATTCATCTCTGTCGCCAAAAATTACAAGCACATTAGACTCTGGATGCTGCAAGACATCATCCAAAGCCTTCGTGTATGTTGAAGAGTTGAAGAGGGTCAACCATGACCTAGGTCCGAAAGGATACGAGAGCAGAAGATGCGATGTCTTGACAGAAGGCATGACCGGATACATTGAGGCTATCAGAGCTCCATGAGAATATCCCTAGAAATGAAATCATACACTTAAAGCCGCAGCGCAATGAAAATAAGTAGGCGAAGTACCACGATAACAAGCGATTGGACGTTGGAGAGCTTTGTCATCGTCCACTTGACGGCCTCTTGAAGGTCTTGAGCCTCGCTGAAGCCAGTAAAAGATGCCCATCCAGAAGACTTGCCTACACCTCGGGAATTATATTGGATGATATGATAATTCTTCGCAAGCAAAGGCTCAACGAGCAATGCGAGGGTGCTATCCAAAAGATCAGATATAACAATAACTGAACACAGTTCAACGACTTACGGATCATCCTTCCTTCCACCGAGCCATGAATAAGGATGAAGACAGATTGCAAGTCTTTTGCTCTGGTTTACTGCGGAGCCCTTTGGTTTCCAGAAGCTGGCTTCCAGACGTATTCCAGAAGGCAATTCGATATTCAAGTCCTCGGGATATTCTTCAGGCTCTAACATTCGCAATGGTCATTTGAGTTAGATAGGCTTTTTATAGAATCGGATTTGTGGTGGTGCGGCGGGCCGGTCCTAGCCTCTCTTTCAACAAATGATTTTTGTTTGAATTTCTTAGGACTTAGATGGACAGCGATACGAGAGATAATCCACTTTCGTATATCCGTAAAGAATCTCTAGACATATACAATCGTCTTCACTCCATTGCAGAAGACGTTGCCTTCGTCCAGGAAGTTCATGAAGCCTACCCGAAGGCGCCTTTACTGCGTTCGTGATTCAAGAACTCTAGATCTCTCCAAAAACGTTGATTTGAAACAGCAAATTTGCGCTGTGGCGCATGGTATACCAGGCCAGACATCGTAAGTGTTTATTCAAGTCGGACATGTTAAAACTCAAAGGAAGAATTAACAAACAAAAGGCTACCAATATCCCAGCATACTTTAAATCTACTGACGGACACTTCAACAACTGGAGTTTCAACCTTCGTCGACCAAATATTCACCTTCTGGATCTCATTTCCAAGTTTCACATGTGGGTTTAATCTTTTCCTCTGTAAGATTGGTCCTCAAAATCAAGTTTGGCTGTAGCATGATTCTCGTAGATTCTACTCGGTCAGGCAAACGAATGCCGGACGCCCTTTCCAAGACGGTTCCCATCTGGTGCGCTGTCATCAACCGTGCCCTGCTTATTAGATACCCAGACTTGGATCTCGACAAGCCATCCACTTGGGACGTCAAATTATATACAAATCCTGCCGCGGTAAGTATGCAAGAACACGACCAGATTGAACAACGATTAAACGGATGGGCAGAATCACTGGCAGTAAAATCTTATTTCTTGTTACTTTGAGAACAATTGAAATTTAACATGGACACGACAGGCATCTTCGTTCAGTCTACCCAAATTACCTCGTCCTCTTCGACCAGTTTGGATTACACCAACCACTACAACGTTTCCGAAATTATCTTCCGACCCTACAACAAGAAAAGATTTTATTCCAATCGTTTGCGTCTCTGCCTCAAAGCGTGTGGATCAGGGGCTGCAGCGTCGTCCGAATGGTTTTTCGTATGTTCAGGGCTCAGGAGATGATCACGAATTATGGGGCATGGTAATCACCTTTTTTATTTTGTTTTCTCCTGTTACAACGTATTCAAGAATTTCTAGGGTTTGACTCCGACGATATTCTGGAAGAATTACGAGGAACTTTTAAGCACCGCTCGCTCGGAACTTCCTGAAGTTGTCACAAAAGTTGTCCGCAAAGAATCCACTTCGCCTCAAACCGCTATCGCCAATCCCACTCCCGTGGCAAAAATCAAGGGAAGACTAGCCGTTTGTGCCCTTGCAGAACTTCCATTTTTCAAGTCATCCGGCGACACCCATATCAACTATCTCATCTTAACACCGTCGAATACCGATCATGGCACGAAATCCAGATTATTTGTGCCAATTCTACCTGGGAAAAAAGGTCAATCTCATTTTCTGAAAACAGTTTTGCCAATGTCTATGGATTTCATTCGTGAATGTCTGTGCAAGAATTTGGTTGTCTGTGTTGCATGCGAGACGGGCAGAGACCTTAGTGTTGGTGTAGTACTCACAGCCCTACAACTCTTTTTCAAGGATAATGGTTCTTTGAGAAACCTATCGGCAGATTCTTCAAACACAAATAATCTTATAATTGGTGCGTTGATGCTAGAGTAGTACAGAAGCATGTCTTGAACCTTCTACAGATAAGCCCTCGATTCGCACCCGTCTTCAGTGGGTCATTGCTAGTCGGCCACAAACAAATCCATCCCGAGCAACACTCAAACGCGTGAATGAATTCCTTCTCACTCCACCTGCATTACGCAGAGTTCTGCCGTCTCCCCCAGAACCTAAACAAATTCCTCAATCACCCAAGCTCCCCATTGGAGATACGACAATTCCAGAAATGCTCGAGTAGATGATCAACTTGAAGGCTGCCTCGTGACCAAAATTATAAGTCGAAGGGACGATGTAGTATCTTCCTGTGTGGAGAGTTGCTTGTGGTGTTGCTACCCCTGCGATGTTGTCGTCATATGGTCCTGATGTCAGGACGTGCGACTTTTGCGACAAGGAAGTTTCGACATCCCCTCTCAAATCAGAATAGACTGTCACATTCAATGCAACAGCGGCGGAAGGTTGGAGGAGTTGGAGTCGGATCCTCAGATTCCCGTTAGGGCCTAACAGGTGTTTGTGCCGGAGTGTACTCACTTTAACTGTGTATCCGCCGGAAGACCCAAACTGAAAACGGGATTTTTGGTGTATCTATTGAATGACGGAGCTCCGACTGCGGATTGTCCATTCCTTTATATTAATCGTTAGTATGTGAAGCTGCACTTCGCGAATCAGCGAGCCTACCAAGAGCCACGGATGACTCTGCTATACATTCCAGCACCTTCCTGTAGGATGGGAACAACATCGAATAGATGAGAGGATTCTATCCTTAAGCTGAATGGTCCCATATAATGAGGCTCGAAGGCAGACACTACCAGAGTATATTCACCCGCTACAAAGAGGTTAGGCTCACGGGACGGCACAGACGTCTGGGAACCTACGCGAGATAGCCTTTGTGACCCTCGCTAAGCCATATGTATAAGCACCCGACGTCGCTGCTAAATCTTTCTCGGATAATCTAGAATGTTGATTGTGACTTCAAGGCTTACCCCATGATTTATCACTTACTCAGATAACCGTTGTCCTTTGGACCAAACCATGGCTACATTCACAGGCAAATCTTTTCCACTTCGCAATGTAAGGGTTACATTCACTTTCCCAGAGCTAGGGCCGGTGGAGTGCACCACGAGCCGGTACTGCGGGTTGATCATGAAACTAGGATACGAGCAGTTTCCTCCTCCATTCTTCGATGTGAACGTGCCTTCCACCTTTGAAACCCGGTTAACGGCTCACAGATTAAGTCCTGGGATCACTTGCCTTTTGACTGTATGGAGGGTTCGTTTGCCTCTCAATCCAGGATAATCTCATAATGTTGACGGAGTAAAGAGACAACGTATACCCCATTTCACTGGCATCGCCTTCGTATGAGACCGAGATGCGTAAAATTCCCGACTTTTGAGGAGCGTGGATTCTGACTCGGTTCTAACCATCGCATAAGTCAATGTCCAAAATAAGTGCCATAGATACTTACCAAAACTTGAGTGCTGTTAGTATACGCCCCCTATTCAAAATTTAAGATCAAGGTTTTGACCTGGCGACTGCTAACTAACCCTAGAGGAAAGTGACTGGTTGGCCTGGAAATCAGAAGCGAGAATTAGGTGATCCTCTACTTCAACCTGCAATGCAACGAAGTCGTTGGTTCTCTTCGTGTTCACCACGTGTCTTGTTAATAAAACCAAAATTTCGTCCTCGACAACCCCGTCGTTACGAAATTCTGCCTGAAGGTGATTTACCCCTAAGTTGACTTCAGAGGAATACAAAAGCTTGTACGATAAAATAACATACTGTTCTCAGGATCTTCTGTCCGTCTCCAAATCCTAGTTATTGATCAGTAAAGATAAGTAAATCGAGCCAGTAATGTACCCATGTAAACTCAACGGCTGCGACCAGGGTGAAGGATCCCAACTGAGATAAACACTGTCAAAGGTGCTGAGAATCTCCGACCATGGTATTTCCAAGCTGTCTGTACAAAATAGGGTAATTCATAGTGAACCACAACAAAGGAAGTCAACCTACGCGAAGTATTTCGCTTCTCTTCATTAGGCCGAACCCATGAATCGAGTATAGTGAGAATGCGATCTTCAGGAGATTCACGAACATCTAAGGCACTTGTCAGAAACCGAAATGGAGTAGAGTGGGTAGAGAAAGGTTACCAATTACGGCGTAGCTGTGAGAGTGCAAAAGCAAGACATCTCTCCAGTAAATCTCATGGTTCACTCCAGTTCCTAAAGTGATCAGGCATCGACCTGCAGACTTTAATTGACTGTGATCATGCATGAGAGAAGAACCTACCACTTGAGAAACCTTCTTTGATCCTTTCCCAGGTCTTTTCTCTCTCGAAATGTGACCTGAATACGAATCGAATATAAGTTCATCACAATCAACTTCGAATATATACCATTTTATGTCTATGTGTTCTGGTATCCATCCGATGAAAGCGCTACACAATTGAATGATTTCAATGATCGTCGGGAAATTTACTATCCCCCAACTTACTGAAGATCAATACTCGAATTTCTGACAAAATGAGGGTCAACTATGAGCACATAGAGCGGGAAAAGTCACGAACGATCCCATGAAATCATATCCTCCCATCAGTTTCATATACTAACACATCATGAGAATTAGGATTTCCAGATAATACGATAAGGCTCACAGCTTTCTCTATTAAACTTGGCCACAGTGTGTCGGTCGTGATTCGGCTACCACCCGATGTGGATGTCAGAATAGTCATACACATTAGCCTCCCATCGTGTGGATGAAATGGCAGTTGGTCATCAATAACTGCAGGGATGTCAGATCTTGAGGCTCACCGACGAATAGATTGATTTTTTACCTATCTAAAGGATGTTAGCAGAAACGCACTTATGGTGACATCCTACTTACCCGACGCCATTCGCCATTAAAGAAAATACGGACATCACACCTTCCCCTTTGTCTACCCTGCACGAGATTTAGCGATTTCGACTCCAAAGAATCATGTACTGCTCCCTCTGCAAGCTTCGTATGATTGTTCAAGTTGATGATCGGTTGTCACAACTTTATTGCTCACAGATGATCCAAATCGCCGACCATGCTCGAGACAGACCGATATCGAGGCACAGACAGAACAATCTGTTACAGTATATTGAAGCACTTCTTGTGGAACAATACGCCGTTTCGGGTGGGCCGGCGCATAGAATTGGCTTTCTGAGTTAATTGGCCTTCTCCAAACCGCGGAAACCTTTTCTTGTTCGGGAGATAACCTGGGTTGTCCATCTGGATCTCTAGTTGGATAATGGTAAACTGAAAATTTTAACGGTAAAATATTGCACTAACATGAAAAGTCCTGACTGATAATTGACGGAAATTGGGTCGTCCCATAAAGGGAACCAGAGACCATTTACGTGACCCCCTTTTTGCAAAACGTACGATTGTTCTTCTGCAATAAGTGAGGAGATAATATACGGCAGGAGCAGTCGCCACTTACGTGGAGAAAATATGTCAATTGCAACAGGAGTCAAACTCAAACTAGGTGCAGCGGATTGAGCAGATGTGGTAGAAGTTATGGCCTGACGTGAAGCGTCAACAAATTTCTTGATTAGCTCTGCTCTTTCTACAGATTTTGCGGCATTCGCTTTCAATTGTTCTTTTTTCTTTTCCGTTATTGCTCCTGACCGACTGAGATGTAAGAATGCTTGGGCAGATTGGATGTACAGCCGAAAAGCTTGGTCGTAGTCTTTGGTAAACTCTGCTTTCGCTGCTTTTGTATGGGTTAGCTGCAATACTGGATTACTTGGACATAAATTTGCCAAAAAAAACACCCTCACATCTGCATCGCGTTCTGAAAGTTGGTTAGTTGAATTTCTTATCATAATTGCTACTAGCCAGGAAGACCGCGATAGGGAGTTGCTCGATATCTCCCTAGTTATGTTGGTGGAATGAAACTTGGTGGTTAAAATCAAAGAAGAGGCTGTACATGACATCACCTCATACTTGCCCTGCCGCCGAAAGATAAATGTTATTCTGGTATTTATTACAACACAGAAATCTACTCTCAGATGTAAGAGGACTGTGTAACACAACAACGTAGTTCAACATCAA
Source organism: Inosperma sp. D86 (assembly GCA_026262225.1). Classification (NCBI taxonomy): domain Eukaryota; kingdom Fungi; phylum Basidiomycota; class Agaricomycetes; order Agaricales; family Inocybaceae; genus Inosperma; species Inosperma sp. D86. The sequence goes on from JAIUJM010000187.1 coordinate 9,138, forward strand.
AATCGGGATTCAATAAGACAGCCTGAATTGGGTACAAAGTCCAAGGATCCTGAAGTCAGGTTCATGATGTCGTTTCAGGGGTTTCCTCCTCCTCCTCCAAAGCCTCGTCTGTTTCCTCGACCGGAGGAAAATATTCGGGGATGAGGGACCTACGTATATCCAGTCAGAAATGCAAGCAGAAGAAATTGGTATGACACCTCACATGTATACATCTTTATCCCTATTGCTCCATACCACAAAGATTACCCTTTCGATCTAGAGAAGATTCACAATGTGATTCAACGAAAATAAGAACCGCAGAGAATGTCACTCGCTTTATTCCCTTGTTCAGATTCAAGGAAGGTTCTTGTGGTGTCCAGTGCGATACGCGTTGCATCTTCGACAGGATATGAATATATCCCAGTCGAGATAGATGGGAAAGCCTATTGAAGGTGAAAAAAATAATACTAAACGCACAAAAGGGGACGAACGATATGCCTAAGCTCATTCTCAGCGGCGAGTTCCAAACTTGTTCGATAACAAGAAGCGAGCTGTTCGGCCTTCTCTTCTTTATATTTTGCAGAATACATAGGACCAACTGTGTGGATTACGTGGCGACTAAGGAAAGAATCATCGACCCCTCAAGTTACAGTAGAATGAGCAGTACAGAATCTGACTCACGCAGGTAAATCATAACCCTTTGTTATCTTTGCATCACCAGTTGCGCATCCATTCAGCATCCGGCCTGTGTCATAACAGAAAAAAAACTGAATTTCCTGTTTCATACAAATGTAAGAAGTTCGTACATTCATCGAGGAGTTTTGGCCCAGCGGCACTATGGATGGCACCATCAACTATGGGGGCATGTTAATTGAAGCGATACGATGGCAAGACAAAGCGAAGATACCTCCTCCTCCGCCTTAAATGAAGCAAACCAGCTGGTTTAAAAAAGCATCATAGTTACAGATGTAAAGAGCTCACCCAGCAAGCTTCGATTCGCTGCATTCACGATAACATCAATTGCCAACGTTGTGATATCCCCTTGACTGCGTACCCATTCAGCCAGTTCACGGTATCGATTGCACCAACTTACAAAAGTGAAACACGGTCCAAAAGTGACGAATCTGGTTTGCATTTGACTCGCTCGCTGGGGACGGCGTTCAACAGATCCAAATCATACCACTGCTTGAGAGTGTCAATGTCTCCAGGATGTTTTTCCAAAGTCGAAGGCGAAGGTGATCTACTTAAATTTGCGGATCCGTCTGTCGACATGGGTATGGGAAGTTGCCTGTAGGTGAAGATAAAAGTGGAACAAGAGACGAATCAATAACCATAAGGCAATTGCTAAACGAGGAAGTTAAGTAATCGGCATCACCGTCTTGACTGTGATTGTGAAGCGCCCATTAGAAACAAGTCTTTGTGCCTCCGGGGACGATGTAAGCCAGAGGAGAAGACGAGTCTATAGGACAGCATTAACGATCAGCCTGTTGTAGTAGTAAACGGAGGGGACGGGCTGCCATGTGGAAATAATGTGACAGCCTCACGAAAGGAGCTCTTTGTTACCGATACAGTAATTGCTACATATGACTACAGAAAAACCAATGAAAGCGAAATATCTGCGACATATTAAGAAGCGCTCCAGCGCGGCGAATGGGAATGTGAAGGGCATGGGTATGGGAATATGCAAAAAGTTCTTTACACTGTCATCAATGCAACCAAGGAATAAATAAATGCGACGAAGGTATAGTAGTGTGAAAGTGGAAAAGTAACTATACACATTACTGAGATGCCCTATCAGACGACGGGAGGATTCACAGGTAGGGATATTAGTTCGATATAAGGATAGTTGTAGGAGGATTGACATTTGCAAGACAAGGGACTGATGGAACAGACATCTGTCAGAACTTCATAGAAACGACGTAGAATATAATGAAACCCACATGAGGTCGTGATAATCATGAAACTGAAACTGAGTTAATCCTGTATGTAATAGATGGACGGCCATGAGTGTGATCGTAACTCTCCGTGGATCCAGGTCGGGACTGTTCTAGGACTGTCGCAATGGGATTAATAGTGCCAGTGGCTGATTGTGCTAGAGTCCTGTCTGTAGAGTCCGATCGTGTGGCCACACCTTGTTGGTCCAAAGGGTAGTAAGACATCCGGTTCATTTTGCTGAAGTCGTATACTGTGAAACTTGAAAACAAAAATTATTTCAGCATTTAATTCGCATGGCGACATAGGGGGAAACATACTACTCCTCAAGTTGCCGTAACTCAGGTTTTTTCTTCTCAAGGTCCGGATTTGCTTTCCGTTTGGAATGTGTTAGCGGCTTTTCGGCCAGCAGAAACTCGTCCAGCTCGTGCGCCACATCAAAGTTGGCCTGTTTCATCTAAAAGAACAGCCAACTTGAGCGCCATGCGGTGAGATAATGATCCACAAAACGTACATCAGGCACGAATGGAGGTTGACATTCCTTCCTCTCCAATGCTTCCCAGTCAATGCCAGAAAACCAAGGATGTCGACGGATATCCTCAAAACCCTGGCCATTAGGGCGGCAACCTAACCGGGTGTGAGGGTCACGATCGATAAACTATCCGTTTGAGTGAGAGTCTGCTGAGAAATAGGAAATGAAAAGACCTACACCTCTGAGTGCGGCGATAGTAGATTCACTGCACCGCGAGGAAACATCTTCTGGGAATGTCAGTGGGTCGTTGAGGATGGACCGAGTCATCTTCTCCGCACTGCGCCCATCAAAAGGTCGTTTGTGGAAGAGAAGCTCGTAGGCGGTGATGCCAAGACTCCACCAGTCTACTTGCCAAGAATAGCCCTTTTTGCCAACAACTTGCGGGGCCATGTAGGCCATGCTGCCAGCAACGCTGGTGTGCAACCGCTTCTCGGAGTAGTGGATGGCAACATTGAAGTCGGTAATGTGGGCATGTCCCATAGAATCCAGAAGCACATTGTCAGGCTTGAGGTCCCTGAATAGAGATATGTCAGTATGGTGTGATATATGACATGGTATGAGGTGGCGTACCGATGAATAATCCGCTGGCCATGCAGATATTCAAGAGCACAGGCTAGCTCCGCAGTCCAGAAGCGAACCACGTCTTCAGGGATGTGGCCTCTCCGTTCAAGGTGGACTACAAGTGAAAGACATTAGTTTTGACGAACACTAATTTTTCGAGGAACATACAACGAAGGTCCCCTCCGAGCATGAGGTCTAGGACAAAGAAACAATTTTCATCGTCTTGGAAGGCATATCGTAAATTTACAACGAATGCATGGTCGATCTGTCAAAGAAAGAGGGGTTTGCGTTGGGTAAGGTGCGTATGATGGGGGTCACGAACCTCTTCCAGAAGCCTTCTCTCCTGTATGATATTGCCAACTGCTTTTTGGCGCACACATCGATTCTTGTCGATATACTTGAGAGCATACAACTTTTTGGAACGCTTGTGTTCGACGACCCGCACCTGATGAGAAGAAATCAATGGTACAAAGACTAACATAGATAATGACGAGTACGGACCTTGCCAAAAGCGCCTTTCCCGACCGCCCGGTGGAGGTCAAAGTGGTAGAGACTGACCTCGCCATCGAAGTCAACTGGCTCAGAGAAGCAGCATCCCATTTCGTGCTGATGGAAAAAAGAAAGCTCGGAAAGATGGACTTAAGAAGAAATATATAAGCAGGCACTGTAAGTCAAAGTACAAGGCAAGTCGAATCTGGATACTGTCGTGTTGTCTAAAATGGAAATTACCGAGTTCTTCATCTGTTTTCGGTCTAAGCCCCATTCGGTCTCTTTGTAGAAGAACAATAAACAGCCGAGCTTGTGCCAGAGTCTTTTGTGTTTATCGGCGCTTAGACATTCGACCGTCGATCTTATAGTTTCAAAGACAAAAAGACGAACGGGACATGAGGCCGCTTGATATGTAAATGTAAATCGACGCTAAACCTTACTTGGGTCATCCTGATACACGCCGGCCCGATTTTGATCAACCTCAGGTGCGGAGTGGGTGCTCTGGTTGCCTTAGCTCATGGATTCAGAGCAACAGACATCGCCGTTGCTGGGCCCTACGCCGGAGGCTTTGGCCTCAGTGAGAGTCTTTCCTCTAATTCCTGCTCTCAAGCGTGATGTTCTTGTGAGTTTAAAGCCTTATAGTTATGTATCGTCTTCATAATTTCTTACACATCACCATGTTTATAGAACACAATTGGTATGTCCTGTTACTTGATATAGATTTCTATATCTGACGCCATTTAGACAGCGCGCTGAGCTGGGAGTTAGTCGTTCTTCTTTCCAACTTACTTGTATTCACCGTGGCACAAGTCAGTTGACTGCTGCAGACATCAACTTCTCCATCATCCGTCCGCTTGTAAACAAGTATGCTCGCCTCAAGAATATGGCTACTGTATATGTCTGTCTCGTAGTCAGATCCTATTTCCTCACAGCGGCTGGGACAGATCTTGCTTTTTCCAATCTAATGCTTTCTAGGGCCAACTTGTGCGAAATCATGGCCATGAAACTTCTCAGTCGGTTTGCTAGCAATCACATCGAACTCGTTGCAGTCTTGACAACTACTTGGAACCCGCTGGCGGGAGCCAATCAAAATGTGATCCAAGAAGTCAAGCAGATTCTGAACGCTCATGACGATATAGGGTCCGCTTATGATCAAAGTGCTATTGAGGTCCGAACTATAATCCCATTCTATTCCAATTATTGTCTTACGGCGTTTATCCATTGAAGATGGCTATTTCCACGAACGCTAAAGCGTTCCTCGCGTCTCCTGTCACCCAAACAGTAGTTCACGACATTTACTCAGGCCGCGTGGTGTTCTCGGTCACGGCCAACCGTTCAATTTTAGCTGATAATTATAAGCCACGCGCTATTGAGATATATAGCCCACACAAGGCACCCTTCCTTGACCATTATAGGTGATTGTTGTTCTCCACACTCGGATTGATCATCGTTTTTGAACTAAAGTTTAGGCTCCGTGTTCCGAGATATGGGGCTTACCTTGAGTTTCTCAATTTTGCACTGCTCCTATTGACATTTGTGCTATGCCTTTTCCGTAAGTGTCTCTTCTAGTTCGAAGCAATTCTTTCTTAAAAGTTTGCAGACCAGGATAAGGAGAGACTTACGGGATGGGAAATTGCCTTTATTGTCCTTGCCTCCGCCTTTACCCTGGAAGAATACACCGCGGCAATTGAGCATGGATGGACAAGTCAGTGAATTTCTCACATCCCGGTAACCAACAGTGTACTAATCTGTCCTCCAGTTTACATTGCAAATGTCAGTTCCGCCGTGGCGCTGGAACCCACAACAGCTGACATCTTTGCCCACAGATGTGGAATGGTTTCGATTTTTCGTTTATCATCATTTTCATTGCATATCTGGTGATGAGAATAAGGGGACTAACCCATGGCGATAGTATGCTCATTTCCATTTTTTGTTTCCTAATTGTCTAATATCGTTAGTTGGGGCCTCTTCTATGGCATTTGATGTGCTGTCCTGTGGGGGTTGTATCCTCTTCCCAAGGTGTGCATATATCTCCTGGAAATTTGGTCCTCTTTGCCAAGCCCTGATCTTGCAGATTGGCCTTTTTTGCCGTCTCAAACCACGTTGTAGTCTTGTGAGTTTCCATGGCTTCTTATCAGACGAGACCCTGTGTGGATCTTCACTGAAACAGATCTCTGCGGGCTATGATATCTCAATTTGTCTTCTTCATTGGCATTGCTGCGACATGCTTCTCTGGATTGTTGTACACTCTGTGGACCCTGGGTAAATCGAACATTCTAAGAACAAGGTGCTAGTCATATTACTAACTTTGCATCCTCAAAGCCGGAGATGACCCAATAGGGAAAACCCAATGGACGTTCAAGTCAATTGCTTGGCTGATGGTGCAGATTTGGTTCGGCAACACCTACCTCAGCTTCGCACAGGCTACAAGTTTCCATCCGTTTTTCGGTCCAATTCTTATGACTATCTTTGCGGCCCTTTCCAACACCCTCTTATTGACAAGTTAGTAACCATGACATTCGTGTGCCACAACAGAGACATTGAATTGGTTGACAGTTTTGATTTCTATTCTATCAAATACTGTGGCAAGAATCGATGCGGTATGTTCCTTTTACATGCTGAATCCCCCAACTCATTTGCTGTCCTGTTGTTCAGAATGCGACTGAAGAGGTAACAGGTCTTTTCCTCCTGGGTCCTCAATATCTAACAGGAATATCTAGTACCTCTTCCAGTTCACAATTTCGACCATTGAAGGGTAATGACTGTGTCAACTTTGAATCCCTTTCTGCTCACCATTGTATTACAGCGTCAAGTCTGATGCCCTCTTTTCGTACCAGCCGCCATTTAATATTCTAGCATTTGTTCTCTTGAAACCCGCTTCCTGGGTTTTAACTCCACGAGCATTGCATTCCTTCAACGTCTTCCTCATCAAATTCACTAGTCTCCCGCAGCTTGTCATCATTGGCATCTACGAACGTTATCTAGCCTCGGGCAGAAAGCTTCGGGAGTCCAGTAAAGATGCTGCACACACGCTCTTCAATAGTCTTCCGACGCAAATTAAAAACATGCCTCTTATCGAGGCCGTCGTTGGTTCCGCATCTAATGACCTGTTTGATGCCATCTTTGACGTTGAGGTCAGCGACGATGACTACCACCTGTTCGACGAATCCGATGTGGATGTCCCAGCATTGCGCTCGCTTCAATCGCGGGAGAGCCTTCGCCCCGGCCGCAGTGTGAAGTCCACTCCGACCAAAACCAAAAGTTCAGGCAAAGAACAAGGAGGTTCTCCCTCCAGATCACCTTCACCGCGTATTCGTACACGTCGTCCGACAAGCCTTGACCGTTTCTCCAACCGGGAACTTAGTGAAGAGCGGTCAACGAAGGGCTCTCCTGGATTACTACCTACGCTTGCGTTGGCTGACATGCCCGACGTGATGGTATCACCAGACTTTCTATCGGCTGGAAGCACCAAGAGTCCCCTAGCAAGGCTCTTTGGTCCAAGGTATTCACCTGCTGGGTCGATTCGAGGTGGAGGATTGAACTCTGATACGGCACAAGTGGCACGGGTGGCTGCACAAGCCGCAACGAGTGCTGAAGCCACTGTGAAGCAGATCGAGTCGCTTTTGCACAATGTAACTGGATTGCCTGTCCAGAAGCTCAAGGAAGAGATGAAAGAACTTCAGGTATGTTTTCTATCATCGGGTTTGTCTTCTTGTTTTTAATCTATCGCGCATCCAGGACCGTCAGGCACGTATCGAAAATTTGTTGCTTTTGTTAACTAGAGGGATGAGGAATGAGGTGCCTCATGTTCCTCGACAAGGCACACTTTCGTAGACACCAACCATCCCCAAACCATTGATCATGATTCTTATGTATGGCGAATCCTTCTACTATGATTGTACACCGACAGCAAGAAATCCATAGATTGCAATTATGATTGCGAGTTGTACTAGGTCTATTCTAATTGGGGAAGAGGTCCGAGAACAATCGCAGCAGGTCGGAACTGTGATGGCATAAATATGCTACCTCCAAGACCACGAACCATCCATGCTTCGATTAACATACTTCCCCATGCAAGTAGCCATGCATAAGTCCATATGCGACCGGGAAGGCCTTCAACTCGTTTACCCGTTACTGTCCTAAAAACATGTTCAAGGATGACTCCCACACCATTTATGATGAAGAATCCAGAAATCCTCTTGAAGTCAGTCCCTCGACCCATTCCCCAACAACCAGAATCATGAAGCAAGCCTGAAATCAGGAAAGCTCCCATGACACCTCCAACTCTGCCAGACAGATACATTAGAGGTTTGGCTCCACATCCGATAAAAATGTCCCTGAAGGATTGGTGCCAACGAACAGTCCAAAATTCATTCAAGGAAGTTGCACAGTAGGGCCTATCGGAGCACGGGGGCCACAGAGTTGGGGACTGTCGAAAGACGATTATGGCCAGGAGCGTCATGAAATTGTATAGGGTATCGACTGCTAAATAAACCGTAAATCCACCGAGGAGGGTTATGATTGTAGAATGGGTATAACGCGTTAGAGGATCGAGTGTTGGATCGAATATCGTGCCACCTCTTGGAGAGCCGACGTTTTGTGGGGAAAGTGATTGTGCTGCGTACAGACAAAAATCGAAAGCAATGAGACCTTGAAGAAACCAGATAAAGGTGGACAATAGAAAGGATCGGGTTGAGGTCACATCGCGCGTCTCTTTGGGAACCCGTAGGCCTTGAGACCATGACCAGCCGATGCCACGAAGGTTGAACGACAAGTCAAATGCATCGGAAACTATGTTGCTTGTCGAATATGTGGTTCGGACATGGTCTCCCTTATGTCGTTGGTAAGGTTGCAACCTAAATGTCCACACACACGCTCGGAAAACGATGATGGTCATGACAATCTGTTCAAACAAAAAATGAACACATTCGAAATTATTTTGCAACAAAAAAAGGAATCTCACTGCGAGAGCCTGATTCATATATGCGAATTCATCAACCTTGTAAGAGAAATCTAGAGATTGTATTGCATGGACAGCACACCATAGGGTTATTGGAAGGATCGCAAGTCGAATAGGAAATGTTTGTGGGATAAGTATGAGAACGGCGGTGGCATAATAAGATAGGACTGCTGGTAAGAAATGCCGGGTGAAAGCTTGAATATCAACTGGCTGGCGGTCTGCAAGGGATGGTGGTGCTAAAAGCCTAAAAGTTTAATTGTTAATTTGATTCTCGATTAAATAAACCAAATGAACAAAACCTACGACCACATGAAATATTGCAAAATATCTTGTAAGGACGTCGGATTGCGCAGGATGTTGACGGAAGCTTTGAGAGAAATCGGCTGATTCTAAATATAAACAGTCCTTGGACAATGTAGCGCGCCGCAAGCCGCGAATTTGTCCACAGTTTACGACAACCATAACTGCTGCTGCCCATTGGAGTCCGACTCTGAGTGCCACGAAACTTATAACGGTAAGAATCTCCTTGCACCAAATGGCGGTAGGTATGTCCGTATATTTGCCTCTTTGGTCGTACATGGCCAGTCTTGATTTCCTAGCAATACCGCAGCCGAGCACAGCACCACTACAAGGCCTGGTGTCCGACGCTAGGTTGGGCCACCTGTGCGGTCCCCCCGGACCTCCACTCCGTCATCGCCAGCCATCTTCCTCTGTATCTAAAGCCACAAACAGTAATTGCTCTAACTTTAACAATCGCTATATTCATTCCAATTCTCTCTACTCACGGTTGATTCTCAAAAACGAAGACGACCCCTCAGAATAAACCAGAAGCTTCTGGCTGAACCAGAGCTTGGGAAATCAGTCTGCGAAATTCATATTCTTGCCAACCTTTCTTTGGCCACGAGTCTGGAGAGAATCCATTTGATGTCTTGTGAAAGTGGTTTCTGGGTGATGAAACCCCTTTGTCCATACCCTTGGTCTTCACTCGTTATCAGGATGGTCTGAAGCATAAGACACCCTTGCAACCTTTGTTGGGGTAATCTAAAGCAAAAATGTCCTAGGTTACGTCACGGTGTTTTGACATTTAGGGCTATTGTTGATGACGCCTTTCTCTGCTTTCCGGTAAGGTGTTTTGTTCTTTTGAAATCTCTTGCTAAAAGCCTAGCTAAAGGATAGTTCCTTACTAGCAGACTTTATGCTTCACAGAGCCAGAAAGTCGGCGTATTTGAGAGGGCCTCTTGGTTCTTTGACAAACAACCTGCACACTCTCGATCTACGCAATCTACTGAGCCATCACGAACCAGCTACCCCGATCTTCCCATTTTTCATGTTCACATTTTCGAAACTTTCATCGCTAAACTTAGTGGACTTCGTCGTCAACCAATCTCCACAAATGATTGCATTTTAGAGACGCCATCCAGCCTTGGAATATCTGGACATGAGTCCGGCATGTCATCAATATGGCTCCCAGTTCGAGTCGGACGTTCCAGCAAGTTGGTTTCCCGATAATTTCATTGTCTCTACAGGTTTCTTGCCCAACTTGAAGCATTTAAAGGTAAATTCGTCATGACCCCTTGATTCATTTGTATTCGAATTGAATTATTTTGAAGCCGCTAGAATTCTGACTTCGATCTTATAGTATGAGTATATACAAGAGTATCGATGCGCAAGTCCCTCTTCTCCCTCGCTAGGTCTACCTTCTGGTTTGCCAAGCTTACGAAGTAAATATGCTTGACCGCATCTACGTCCATTCCCTCGCAGAGCTCCGAATTAGTAGGACTGGATACCCATGTGGGGCCAATGACACTCAGTGAATTCGTGAGTTGGCTTGACATTTCTTCCTCTTTGCCTAACTAGTTATCTGTATGTATATAGCCAAAATTTCCCTTCTGGCTTGACAAGCTCTCAAAGCTTCGCCGATTTCATTATCGAGCTTCATGCGGCAACGTCGAAGAGAGTATCATCTCGAACCCGAGAATTCTTGGTGGAACTCGTCGTGCATTTGGAACTGTTTTCGATTGCTACTGTAAGGAGCGAACGTCCCTACATTGTTGCAAAGATCTTGAGAGATGGGAAGGAGGGGTATTTAGGGTTGTTATGGGACGTGGTCATGGGATGCAAGTTGGAAATGAGGATGACCCTTTTTTCTTGTCGCAGGGGTTCCACTTTCAGTGGAATAAAACGTCACTAGTCCGAATACCAATTGCTGCCATACTCACAAGAGCAGGATATTGGGCTGATGCTTTTTTGTACTATATACTACGCCTCTGGCTCATTTTCCATTGCAACCAGACCTCCCTTGGTCACCCCATGAAGCACACCCAGGCTTTCGCCTGCTACTAAATATATATTTTATTGCCGTCGGGAAGTCTACAGACTATAAACAATCTAGCATCTCAACATGCAAGCCGAGAAGTTGTTCGGTTGTCAGCACCGTGACTAAGGTTACCACATGCCACCATCGAGTTTACGCCTATTGTATGTACTCTTCAGATCCTGCTTGGATGAACTCATTAATCTACAAGATATGTATATTAGTCAATTCCTTCCAGTGATCGAGAACATTGGATGACTCCGAGCCCTTGGCAGATTGGACAAGTTCTTTGCCGACGAAGAGTTTTTGTGAGGAGCTATTCGTACAGTCTTCGACTAGGCCTAATTCCTAACTCAGACGACCGCTTGCACAAGCCCAACGGCAAACTTACGCCGAATGGAAGAAGACGATGTTATCACAAGGTTAAGAGATGAGAGCAAGACGTCTCATTTTCTCAAAGAAGAGGCTGGTGCAGTGTCGATAAGAGAAATGATTGTGGCACGGTAGCTATGTCTGTATAATTGCCCTGTTAGGGGTGTTTACGTGACCAATTTAGATTCCCTAAGTACAGTACAGTGCTGTAATTGCAACACTGCACGGCACTCCTACAAGCTCATCCAGGTAATACCAGTTTCCGAAGCTGGGCACCATGTTGTGTCGCAATTTGTCGAGCCGTCTGCTGCTTTTACCACTGGAACTCTATCCCATTATCGCCGACCATCTTCCACTTTATCTAATGCCGCCCACATTACTGGCCTTGGCCCTTACAAATCGCCAAATGTCGGGGATAGTCCTTCCCATCCTATACTCACGATTGATTCTTAAAAACGAACCCGACGCCCTAAAAATGATCCAGAGGCTTCTGGCTGAGCCAGATCTAGGGAAATTAGTTCGCGAAATCCACATTCTATCCGATTTTTCTTTGGCCACACTCCCCGTTGAAAAGGATTCATTTGATGTCCTGACTGGTCTTATGACAGTGATTTCCAGGGGATTGGTCCCTTTTATCCACACCCTTGGTCTTCACTTAATGTCAGGATGGTTTGAAGCACAAAAAACCCCTGCGATCTTTCAACCTGATCGCTGGGTTTGTGTAACGCAAAACTGTCCTAGGCTACGCGTTTTGACTCTTAGGGGAGTCATCGATAACTCCTTGCTCCGATGTGGCACAGAGTTTCGGGTAAGGGGTTCAGTTGGTACTTTAAAGGGCCTTGGCTCATAGACCTTGTAAAGGATAAACGCTGGAACTTTAGCTTTTACCCAATGCCCTCCAAAGGGAAGGAGACAGATTTCACAGGGCCTCTCAGATATCGGTCATTCTCAAACAACTTACACACTCTCGATCTACGCCGTCTTCTGCGTACCCCGGGCTTCCCATTTTTCAAGTTCAGATTTCCAAAACTTTTATCGCTGACTTTGGCCGGTTTCGTCACAAATCAATCTTCAGAAGTAATTACGTTTTGGCAGAGCCATCCAGCGTTGGAATATCTGGATATCAGTCCCGCATACAAATCTGACTCAAAGTCATACTGGTTTCCCGACGATTTCGTCGTCTCTGCAGGTTTTTTGCCCAACTTGAAGCATTTGAAGGTAAATTCGTCGTGACTACTTATTTAACACTTTGCATTTGAAACTGAAGGCTTTGTTAGTGTCACTTCAAAGACGCCAGAATTCTAGCCCCGATTTTACACCAATTGAAGAGTATGGGTATATACAAGAATATCCATACACAGATACTACATCTCCTTCGCTCAGTTCTACCTTCTAGTTTGCCAAATCTTCAGAGTTTGTTCATCAACCAAATAGATTCAGCACTGCCGGTGGACAACTTGTGGCTTCCAGGTGGCTCGCAACCAGCCGAAGAAATATGGCAAAATTACATTCAATTTCTCACCAGTTGGGCTCCGAATCTCGAGGAATTAGGATTGGATACCCACGTAGGCCCATTGAAAATCATGGATTTTGTGAGTTTGCCTGAGATTCATCCTTCTTTGCTTCATTAACTATCTATATAGCCGATGGTTCCCTTCGAACTTGGCAAGTTTCCAAACCTTCGACGATTTTTTTATCGAGCATCGTGCGGCAACATTCAAGAAAGTATTATCGAGAACGCTAGAATTCTTGGTGGAGCCTGTCGTACATTGGAGTTGGTTTTCGATTCATACAGCTGCGAACTTCCTTACCTTGTTGCCAAGATTTTGAGAGATGAGAAAGGACAAGTGTCCAGTGTGGTCACAGGACTTGGACACGGGATGCAAGTTGGAAACGAGAATGAACCTTTCTGTCCAGAGTAGTTCAGTGAATCAGAGTGATACTATCCATAGCACAGCTGATGCAGACAATGTCGATCGATCATCTATAATTAGAAGCCATCACCAAGGCATTTGCCACTACGTTTCTGACGAAGAGACTAGCAGAACGTCAAGAAGACTTCACTATGGTTCACTCCAGCCCTTTAAGCCATCTCATACCAGAAATTTATCCTATAATCGTCAGCCATCTTCCTCTATATCTCACGCCAGCAACACTACTAGCTCTGACCCTAACAAATCA
>JAIUJM010000188.1:1584-22454 GCA_026262225.1 Inosperma sp. D86
CATTCAGATAATACCTTCCCCTCTCACAAGCAAGGTCCGCATAATATGCTGCAGGAATGAGACTTACGGCGTGCGTCGTGCGCGCATATAGGTAGGATGCATGATGAGTCCCGTGCTCAATATTATCCGCAGACAGTTTGTTCTCGTCGTAAACGACCACATAATTTGTCGACCTGATCTGACCTCTGGTACCAGTGTGCGCTTGGAGGAAGAAGGAAAAGTCGAAACTGCGTGGAAGACAATCAACTTCTGACTTCTATTACTGGGAGGGCTTGAGGCGGGAACAAAGAACGCACACTCCTGTTATGCCCTTGCTTACTACGGTCCCTGGCAGGCTATTCCCGTTCTTGTCAGCAAATTTAGAATCTGTTGGGAAAAATCTCGTGTGGTGACGTTTGCTTTTTGAATGACAATCAAGCCCTTGAATGCAGAAATGGAGGGGAAAGAAATCGTACCAGCATATTACGATTGAAAGCTTGGGTCGATATTGCTTCCGACTCTTTGCATCATCAAACTGCTCAAAAGCAGCCAAAATCTGCGGAAGTTCTTCATCCAAGATGGCATCGAATTGTGTCTAGTCAATTTAGCCAGCCATCACAGCATTCCATGGAAGGAAAACGTGATTGGCGTACCTCCGATACACCATCACGATAAACAAAAATCCTCTCTGGGAGTTTGCTTTTGTTCTTCTTCTGATAAGCCGCCAACCGCTCTACCATCATCTCCTTCAACTCATCCAATATCTCTTTCACCTTGTTTGCTCTCTGCAGACGCAAACTAGCAGGGAACTGCACGAACTGGTCGTCCACGCTGGCAACTACAGCGGCAATGGATGGAACGCCTCTATGACTGTCCTTGGGATGTGTCACGTCAATTCCGACCATCATGGTTGGAACCTTCTTTAACCAATCCATCGCGTCACTGACCAACTGTAGATGAGTGGTAGTAAGAATCAGCAAATTTAAAGATTTTTTTAGGAATACTAAAGTACCAGATGGTTTACTCCTCCAAGTTTCGTATTGACCTTGAAAGCTACACTGGTGAAGTACTGGTCCAATGTGTTTTCTTCCATTGCTTTTGCAAACTGGTGAATATGCACAGTATGAATCCCCATCTCGATATCTCCGAGGCGCTATGTATTAATGAATATTAACGTGTGTCATCAACGGAAAATCAGAATACCAACTCACCTTGATCCATGGATACATCTCCTTGCTTTCCAATACGACTAGCACGAAGCTCGGTTTCTTGCCACCTTGTGCCTTCAGCTGCTGTTCCAATACAGCCTTGATAATTTTCGCGCTCTCCTTTCTTTCTGGGTCCTTTGCCGGTGAAATCAACTTCGCAGTCGGTAGAATAATGGGTGCATGGGGCACGGTCATCCCTTTCGAAACCATTACACGTTGGAAGTTGCCAACGAATTCCTGAAGATTGGGGTTCTGAAGATTGGGGTTCTTTGCTTTACTCGATCCATCTTGAACAACAAGGACCCACCACCCTGCATTCAAGTTCGCCCCAGAATAAAATTTGTTATTAGATACGCTCCACCTTGCATTCTGGGATTTCAGCGTTCCAGCTCGATACTTGATTTCGGGGTACGGGAGGACCCGACCAGGAACAACGTACATCTCATTGGAAATGTTTATTCCGAAATTAGAGATTGGTTTTTGTGGCGGCATGAGACCCAAGGAGGGAAATCCGACGTTGACGATGTTCTCTGCGTTAGTTATGGGTGGGTTGCAAGTGACCTTGATCATTTGTGATGTTTCTTTGTCATTAAGTTTGCCTCGGTAAATGTTGCCTTCTTCTATCTCGCATAGTTCGGCTGGAAGCCAAACGGCTTTCGTCTGGCTGCCAACGTTGATTACGGGGAGGTCATCAGGGTGTTTCAGTTTGATGTTGTATTCTAGAGGATGAGTAAATAAGCGGTTTCTGATTTTACAGTCAAGCTTAGGCACACATTCACCTTTCATAAAGTAACCCTCCACAGATATCATTCCTCCGTACTTGGGGCAATCAAAAAACGTTTGCCTCGCACTAGTGGACCCAACCGCCAGGATGCTCTTCTTGTAGCCAAGGTGCTTTGCACGAACCTTCAGGTGCCTAACTATAGTTTCAGGAAGAGTGGGCATTGCACCTGGAGATGCTGGTCGAAATTGCAGAAGTTTATCAGCCAGGTTTCCAGGCTTCACAAAGGGCGCCATGCATTGATCGCTATGTTTTGTACATCAATCCTACAGTATCTCAATTGGGAATCAAAACCTACATATTGACCAGTAGCTGCTTGAAACCTGGACGCACAGAACAATAGAATCCCCGAACGGCATCCAGGTTGTGCCCGATACTTTCCTTTGGCAAAGTAGTTGGAAAAAAGTATTGCCCCTTTCCAGAGCGCAAGCCTGCGGTATTGGCATGTTGTTGTAAGATTATGTTCAGGGCAGATATAGGGGTTTGGGTGTCAAACTCCCGACATTGAAGTTGACCCTCCATGTAACTAGTGAGTTCTGTTAACGATATCACTTAAAGGGAGCAAGAAAGCTCATGATGCACCTTTTTAATTCATTTGGATCGATTTCACGATCTAATTCAATGGACACATTGTAAGTTTTTGCCTGGCGTCCTGAACCCGTGTCGGAGTTGTGCTCATCGTAAAATGGCACGGAAATATGCAATGGCTGTGGTAATGTTTTCGAAGAGACCAACCTTTGGCTTCGGTCATGGGCAATAGGAGGACTGAGCAATGGATTCTGTTCAAGCAACTGGAAGATACGAGCCCTTTTCTCAGCACTCGGGTTTGGAGAGATCGTGACAACATAAGAAAATATAAGTTGATTGGGAAGTTCCATGGCAAAGTAATTGGTCCGAAGATTTATTTCAACTCCCAAGGCGCCGTAGCCAGGACGTAGAGGCCTCTTTGGGGATATGATCGCTGAGCTCTTGAAATTGTTGACCAGCCGTTGTAGCGAGGCTGGCTGAAGTTGAGGAGGTAATCGGGCAGGAACATCTTCTTTATAGATAGAACCCGAATGATATCCAGCACCACCTTGACAAAGCTCTCTTCCAGATCCACGGCTACGAGCGCTTCCTAACATCCCACGGCCTCGACCTCCACGGCGAAGAAGAAACGCTGTGTCCGCCAACCTCCTTCTGGCGATGTTCGGGGCTTTCATAGTGGTTTGAGTAGCGACAATCTGGGGATTCATATTGATCTTTCTCACGCTTGCAAGTTGACCCCGAAAATCCAATATTTTTGTTTGTGTAATTATATCATCGAGTTCACAATGACATTGAATAACAAGACTAAAATAACACAAGTTACATGTGCAGGAGAATTTTTGGATCCACCCTACTGTAGAATAAATCTAGTGTCGTCTCCTTCTCCTATACGGTTAAATCGCACACCCATACAGTCAAAATCAGTCACAATAGTGCAGGAAACGTCACCTATCCTGACATGAGGATCAGGTCCCACATTCTTGAGGAGCGTTATGTACCCATCCAAAAAATATTTTGCAACTTCCTCGGAATGGAGATGGTTGTCAAAGTGCAGGACCACATGACCGCTGTCCCCGTGCAAGGTGAGGTAGAATTCATATCGGTCTTTCACGTCAAGCAAGTGTTTAACGGATTGCACTTCGATGCCATCTAATCCGCGTCCAGAGATGACATCCAAATTCAAACCCCCAAATGCGAAAAGATGCTTGGAGAAGTTGTTAGGTTGCGGCACATCAATGGCTTGAGAAATCTCTTCGGATGTTACATCACCATGTTCCAAACAGTTCAGCAGGTCTGTCCTGAAACCAGTAAGGTATTGGCTGAATGTCTGGTCATCGGTTATAGTGGTCTTGATAGGGAGGATATTGGTGAAGAATCCAATGACATTGGTTAGCTGGGCAATATTCCGTTGGGTGATGGTTGTGTCGACGACGAATGAATTCTGTAACGACCATTTGTATAAGAGCAGGTTGAAAACCGCAAAGAAGCCCGTGAATGGCGTTACCCCTGCGTCGGTTATGAGACGGTTGAATCGCCTTAAAGTCCGGGCATCTATCACTGTCTCAAGTTGGGTTACTGGGGAGGAGAATGTCCCATTGTAGGTCTCGCAATGAAGCCGGAGGGGATGAACATTCCTTAAATTTTCTGACCAGAATTTGAGCTGTTCATTCCGCAATTGGATACGACGGTCGTCGCCCCGGGTAATCCATTCGGCGACGTCAGATAAATGCAGGCTGGGTGGAGATAGGTCCTGGGCCCTCATCAGATAAAGTGTAAACAGCTCGTAGAATAAGATTCCGAGTGCCGCTTCATCCATGATACTAGTTTTCATTTGTCAGAGACAAGAAAAGGATACAAAAAGAATGGAATAAGTGCATACATGTGATGGATGATAATATTGAAGGCCCATTGGTTATTACCAAGGTTAAACAAAGTCATCAACAAAATAGGTGCCCGATCGAAGCGGAAGTTCGGAGACTGACTGGCAACCAACGAAATTTCGTATGCCTTTTCCTTTGCTTGAGCGTCGTGCGTTAGATCTACTACTGCCACCTCAAAATGCCCAGTTGGGTGAATAGTCTGTTTCAGCTTCCCAGCTTTGTCCAGGGAAAAGGTAGTTCGAAGAGCCTCGTGGCGTTGGACGATGTGAGTTACCACTTCATTCATTCGGCTAATATCGACAGGCACCGAGGAACTGAACATTATAAAGAATGCTTCATGAGCGCTCCGAAGTTTCTCAGTCATGTTCTGTTAACTATATGAATATCCTGGATCACCGAGGATGCGAAGGACGTACAAGAGCATTAAAAATCTGACATTGATGAGGTAATGCATCGATGGTTAACGTCTCACCATACACGAGGCGTTTGTGTAACATCGCTGTCAGCGGAAGACCGTACTTCGCAGTACCATCGTCTACCTTCACCCCAGAGTCGACCTCAGGTGAAATTAGGGATGCATTATTGAGTTTATGATTGAGTTGGTTGATGGTCATTGCCCCAAGGAGTTCAACTTGGCTGACGTGGATGTTACAGTGCACCTTGAGGTCATGACTATAACGCACCGCTGTCATGTATAATGAATAGGGAACTGCATAGCATAAATTCGGATTCACCTCCAAGCGAATCAAGGCCGAAGCTTGTGATAACGGCATCTTCAGAAATTTGATCAATGCTTAGGCCAACCAGCTGGGAAAGTAGCGTTGCTGGTGTAGTATTCAAAGACTTTTCCTCCCCTGCCTGAGCTCGAAGATCTGCTGGAAGAAGGTGTCCATAAAGAAGCGGTTCACATGTTGGAAATATTTTCGGTATAACTTGAATGTCCATCATAGGGATATAATGAGGAATCTGCCGGGTGAGAGCATCACCAATGAACTCGCAAGCTTGAGAAACAGTCATTCCAGCTTTCAGGAGGTCTCTCGTATTTGTGCGACCCTTCATGGATTGGACGAGACGCTTGAAGACACCAGCATCCGTGATAGGAGGGAGAGAGATTGACACAGTATTGGGCAGCGACTCTGCGATTCGATCGAAATACCTGGATTTGACATGAATTATCAGTGGACATCAAATGACTGGAGAAATACATAACCACCCACGCTTGAGATGAACAGTAGGTTGATTGTCCTGCATTACCGAACACGGAACCAATGGTTGAGAAGAGAAGTAGAAAATCGAGGTTCGATGAATTGGTACAAGTGAGCAGCGTGTTCAAAGCATGCACCTTCGACAGGTACACGTCATCAAAGGACTCCTGACCCAACTGTGTAAAAATGCCGTCGCGGAGGACAACCGTCATGAGAAATATGCCACCGATTGGGGCTACTTTTTCAGCAGCAGTTATCACGCTGGACATCTCCTCTCTACTCAATGCATTGGCCGCAAGGACTTGCACTGAGACACCTACTAAGCGGAGATGGCGAAGCGTCATTAGGTCTGGATTGGACAACGCCGTGGAACCACGACGGCTAGTGAGAAGAATATGGCAGGCGCCGTGCTTGGCCATCCACTGGGAAAGTCGCACCCCAAGCTCGCTCGACCCGCCGATGAGAAGGTACATTTTTCGAGGATCAAAAACTTGACCGTTAGGATTATTACGAGCAAGCTTTATGTCACCGGGTTTCGTGACCAGAGACACCGAGTTTTTGGGAACAATGGCGGCAGGATCTGCTGATGCCAGTTCCGAAAATGTTAGAAAACGCAAGGAGTGGTGAAAAGGCGTTGAAAGATGGTGGAGCAACAAGTCTGAGAGTGTTGATAATACATCAGAGGGACAATGCTGAATCAGCTTGGCGATGTTGACGATATGAGTGGTCGGTGCACCAAATGGTATGCTGACAAGCTCCGAGAAGTCCGTATGATTATAGATGTAGCGTCCCCTCACCATCAGGAAATTGATTGCTGTCGAGTGAAGCAACTGTCCATTAGTGTTGAATATGACGTCAAACCCTCGAAGCTTGTTTGTTAAAAGCCATGTTTGAATATCGTGCGACGTCAGCCGTCCTCCATGTAACATCACTGTGATCGACGTCGGGTCCACATTAAGGACAGCAGAAAGGTTCTCAGCCTCGGAAATGCTGGTTACTGCACATAAAAATTTAGCACGGAAGTGTTGACAAACTTGCACAGCGCTCAAGCCAACAGCTGAGTAATAAATGTCAATCATATTCCAAAAAAAAAGATATCACCTACAGGAGCCTGCATCGTGAAGCAGAATCACAGACTGATCCGTTATCCCACCATATTTGACAAGCGCCAGCCATGCGACCAATGTCGCCACGGATAAGACTGCTGAGTCGTTGGTCGGTGTATTGTCGGGTAATACAACCAGCAGCGTGTGATTAATGACCATAATATTGGCCATGGGTTGAATCGTCACGCCACAAACCTAGATAAAATAATTTGCATCAGGCATCGATAGAGTGGGCCAACATTGAACAAACTCACCATGCTTCCAACGGATAAACCTTTGACACCACCACCCACCTGTGTGACTCTCCCCGTGAAAAAAAGGACTGGTCGATTTGTTGACAGTCTGTCAGGGGTAAGAGTATCAATATAAACTTGTACATCCAACTCCCCAACAGCTGGTGGAAGGAATACAGAAACCACACCCTCTGGGTTATATGTCAGGCCAATATCGGAAACAGTAATATCCTTCAACGGAGCTGAAGCGTAAATGAGCCTTCTAACAAAAATCTCGCCACGGCGTGAATACTTCATGTGTTGTTCGAGAAGTGAAGGGCTCTTGCGGATAGAATGAATGATTTTTTCTCGTTCCTCAGGACAAATGGAATGATCCTCAAATAGAATAGAATGAATGCGATATGCAGGTGTTTCAGCCAAAAGGCAAGCGGCAATAGCTGTAGCACCAACACCTGAAGGATCGTCATTTCCAACAATCCAGAGTTCACAATTGTCTAAAAGATTTTTAACGATATTGACCAGTTGTCCTTCATTGCCGCGCGAGAAATGATATACCAATACATCGGAGGTAGAAGGTTCTTCGACAGCAGTGGAGCGGACCAAAATGAGTGAATGGTTGTCATCGAAAGTCGTCCCCAAAACTTCAACAGAGGAGATACTTCGGAGCCCTTTGATAAATGTTGATAGCTTCCGTTGATGGCTCATTTCTTGTTGGTCATTTCCTTTTTCATTATTTTGTAATCCAAATCAACGCAAGTATCGCATAACAATACAAAAGTTTACTTACCAGATACTAGAAGAAGCATCACTCCCTGCGGCACCAAATAGTTGAAAAATGTTTTAAGGCTGGTTGGTGCATGCCAGGGATCGACAATCAAAAATAGTACATCAAAACTGTATACCAATTGTTAGTCCACAAGGATTATTATAGAGCAGGGATAGCACAGATACCTGGCAAGCTTGAGATGTCCGGAATTTTTCGCGTCGCGGATAAATGGTCTTACATAAGGATATTGCAGTATACCGTAATTGGGATTCGTATGCTCTGCGGATGCTACAGCAAGGAAGTAATCACAATGGAGTCCGTTACTTAGGAAGGAGATGAGGGAAGTATCGAGTGCCCTCGCAAAGGTCAGAGATGAGTCCAGATCAAGCACGCGCACAATATGGTAACCATCCGCTTGTGCTTTTGCAATAAGATGCTGAAAGGTCCAAGATATGCATGATTTTCCATCTACGAAAGTCGCGGAATCAAGAGTGATGCCCGATGACGAAAATTTTTTCGGCTGCCATATAACCGTAAGACGCTTTTCATCCGAGATGGGAACAGGTTCTGAACGAGGTGCCAGTGCAAATTCTAAGCATTCAATTGTGAACAGGACTTGAGATCGAGAACGTGTTATTGTGTAGTCGAACTTGATAGGTCCTTCAGGCGCGAAATCACGAACAGTGACATAAGACCAGATTTCGGAGCCGGAGTCGCCGTCGAAGTCGATCGCTTTAAAATCGCCGTGATCCCATCGAGTGACAGAAGCTATGCCCACTGGCAGAAAGATGCCACTTGAACTGGCAAACTGGTTGTCGACGAAAACAGCGAGGGCACTGTGAAAAGCACTGTCCAGGATACCAGGGTGAAGAATATAACCCTCATCGACCCCATGGCTAGTCCAAGCAGAAATATCTAGCTTTGCCAAGTATGCTAGTCCATTCCAACTGTGTTCGTCCGGCAATTCGTGGATCTCCTTTATATATTTGGCAAAATGGTCACGATAGCCGTAACCTGAAGGAAGGGCATTGTAAAATTCATTTCCTGTGGAGCGTCGTTGCGAAAGGGCGAGCCTCGAGTCAATATCGAATACCTTGGGCTTGTTTGAATCAAATCGATGGTTTTGACGCAATAATGTACCACTGGCATAGATAGCATCAAGCTGGATGCCTCCATCATCAAACTTTGGAGTTGTTGCACCCCTGAATTCCCACATATTACCATGGATGAGACAACCGACATAAGCTGGATTGCTCTCGTGAGGGTTCAAGATGAGTGGCCGATGAAAACGGATGTCATTCACAACCATGGCTCCGTTTTCCAACATACTCTCGATGTACCTGATGAAAGTAAGATTGGAATGACATTTGATTGTGGGCAGACGTACCCAGAGGCTGGAAATAACAAAGTATCTAAAATAATATGCCCAGAAAGCTCAGGGTGGGTATCGGCGTTCATACGAAACAGGTTGCTCTGCAGAGGGCGCGAACGTTGTCGTAGGCGTATGAAGCGTGCCCCTGCAAATTCACTCCAGCAGATGGTTTTATTGTAGGGGTATGGCGGGAAACTGCACTCCAGAAGGCTTGTTCCGTTAGGTACCTCATACAACTTTGACAAAGAGATTGCTTTAAATCCAGAACAGAGAAGTTGGCCAATACCATGGAGGAATTGGATTTGTTCTCCTGCATTCTGAGAGGGAACCTTGGCAGAGGGTCTGTGCATGAGGCTGAAAGGTTTCCCACCGCACTGGTGGATATACCCATTGAGGACGGGATGAGGTGCCAATTCGAGGAAAAGGATATTTCCGAAATGATTGTCCCGTACGATCTTGTCAACTGCACCACCAAACAAAACAGGTTGGCGGATATTATCCCACCAATAATCCGCATCGAGATCACGTTCAAGCCAATCGCCATGTACGGTAGACACAGCGCGAATTTCTGGGGGCCGAATCTTGCTCAAGGACATTGACTCGAAAATAGTTTTGAAAAGCACCTCCTGCGGATCCATCAAGGCAGAATGGAAACCACACGTAACACGCAACTTCTGGACAAAGATCTTGGAGTCGAGAGCTAGTTTGACCAGACTATTGATAAGCTCCTGCCCTCCGGAAACGGTTACTGCAACTTGAGAATTTATCCCAGCAATCCACAAGCCAGTGGATTTTCCTGCATTGCGTAGGACTTTTTGGATCATAGACGTTGCTTTTTGCAGCCCAACGCCAAGGGCTGCCATAGACCCGTTGCCGTCGGCTTCCATCATGGCTGCTGCACGGGCAATGCCAATGCCAATCGCGGTCTCCCGACCATAGCAGCCGGCTGCATAACCCATAGCAATCTCCCCGAGACTAGGATGTGATGAGATGAAAGACCAAGACCGGTAAGAAAATGTACTTACCTGTGACCCACCACATAGTCGTACTTTATTTCAAAACTCTTAAGAAGGTCGACGAGCGCTAATTGCATGAAAACAATCGAATAAACGACATCTTCAACAGGCCAAATACCATCGGGAGAAAGTTTCACTTCTTTATTGGGCACGAAAAGTCCAGACCGTTCCAGAAATGACTCCTTTCCCCATTTATTGACAAGAATGGTATCACTGCGTACCACAGAGTCTAGAAATTCATTGTACGCCAAAGAAAGCTCCTTGCCCATGGATATGTGCTGGGGTCCTTGTCCCGCAAATACGAGGCAAAGCTTTGGGTTTCCGTGGATGTTGCTGACCGGTTTTGAGATTAGTAGTTCTGGAGATAACGTTGATCCGACGGCGTAGGCGCGGGCAGACGAGGAGCGAGATCGACGAGCGAGATCATAAGACAAGGATCGAAGGAGATAGTCATCAGTCACATCTTTATAAATTTCAGAGAGACGATCCTTCCAGCGAACGGCAGCTGACTCGGTAAGAGCCGTGAAAAGGAAAAGGTAGGCAGGCCTAGGATTGATGGTTTGCCCCAAGTTATCGGAGGCGGAAGATATAGATTCGAAGCTTTCAAGAACAACATGAGCATTGGAACCTCCGATACCGTGAGACGACACAGAGGCAACCCATTTTCCATCAGAAGTTGCAAGGTCTGGGGTAATGGGCTCCAACTAACAGTAATTTTCGATGAGGTGGACAGGCAACTAACTCGAAATCAACTGTACCTCAGTCTGGACTTTCATCAATAGCGTCGTGAAGTTAATCTTTGGGTTTGGCTTGTCATAGCGAATATTTGGGATGATTTCCCTCTGTTTCAACATGAGGGAGACTTTGATCAGACTCGCCAAAAAACTACAGCCTTCTGTATGGCCTAAGTTCCCTTTAACGCTGCCAATCCTGTGATCACAGAGGTCAAGCAAATTTCTGTAATTAAGGCATTTATCTCACCGCAGAACTTTATTACTGTCGCGACCCTCGGCAAAGATTCCTCCGGCAGCATTGGCCTCTATGGGATCCCCAACAACAGTACCAGTAGCATGTAGCTCGACATAGAATGCGTCACTGGGACTCCTTTTCGCACTCGCATACGCCTGTAAGATACATTTCGCTTGCATGTCACCTCTGGGCATTGTGAGACTGATTCCTTTCCCATTGCAGTTGATTGAACTCCCAGTGATGACACTGTAGATATTGTCGCCATCTGTAATAGCCGCATCAAGACGTTTGACAAGAACGCCAGCAAACCCTTCTGCTCTGTAACATGGTGTAACCTAACAAACAAGAACTGAGATAATATGATCGCACCTAGCGTATCCATCAGCTGAAGCATCGAAAGACTTGGAGGAGCCTGTTGGAGACAGAACTCCCAATTTGGAAAAGAAGACCATGTGTTCAGGATAAACGATTACATTGCCGCCTGCCAGATATAAGCATGGAGAAGAATAAACTTGGTACACACACCAATAATCAGAGCCTGGTTTATTTCACCAAGTTTGATAGCAGAGAGGGCGAGATGCATGGCAGTCGCAGAAGATGAGCAAGCTATATAATATCTGAAATGAGATTCGAAAAGACGGTAATTTCAACCATGTGCTCACCAGTATCGAGAGCCAAAGACGGTCCGCGCAAGTCGAAAGTATATGAGACTCTATTTGCACGGAGTGCGATACATTTTCCGAGACCATGGTGATTGTTGATTTCATACCGATCGTCCACTACCTCTGAAGTGGATGTCACGAGTTGAGCAAAATACACTCCGGTGTAGGAACCCCGATAATCAATCCCCGAGTCCCAGAGAGTCTATAACATATTACGAACTGAAAAAAAAAAAAGATCTAGGATATCCACCTGATGGGCGACCTCCAGGGCGAGACGGAGTGATGGATCCATATGCTGCGCTTCACTAATGGAGATTCCAAATTCAAGAGGGTCGAAGGAGTCAACGCCGTCGATAAACCCACTCATAGGGGAATTGTACTTTCCGGGTTCATCCCTGTCACCTATAGTAAATTTTTTCGTATCAGACTACGATGCAGTCACTGCCAGTACACGAATGACTTGCTTTGCCATTCATTGTGATCCCAGCGATGTGGAGGTGGTTTGCTCATTCCATCTCCCTATTACCAAAAAATGATAAATCAAGCGAGTGCTGCAGAGATATAATGTATGCTATACCTTTTTGCGAAGGAATTCATAATATAGATCTTTTGTGTCTGAATTACCTGGAAATTTACAACCGATACCAACAATTGCGATGGGGAGCTGTGCAGACATGTTTTGCGTGAGAGATGCAATCGCTGTAAAAATTAAAGGCACTGGGTATCACTAAGCCCTTCAAATTAGCTATGGTCATAATGGACCCAAGATCTGGCACCGAGATCTATCGCTGAGCAACAGAATTGAATCCAGCTAACCCCCATTTCTGTTGGAATGAATGGTCGACATGCCGTCGCGGGAACCGGCTGAAACTTTTTCATATAGTACTTTACAAAACGGGAAGGAAAGAGGTTCTTGCCTTTGAGATTAAGAAGAGGAGACGGAGGTACATGACTGCCGAGATCTGAGATGTTGCCCAGAAACAGAGAGATGCCTTCCAGTAAGGCAAGACATTCCAATTGTTTCAGCATGAAATCAGAAGAGGGTAAGTAGATGGCATGCTGAAGGCTATACTCCAGAGGTCATGTGATTTATGTGAATTGTCCATGTTCGTGAATCGCCAACTTTGAGTCTTGAGTACTGAGTACTTGAGTACTTCTTGACCATCCCTAATAATTATCAAGAATCGTGTTACGGGGAAGCGTATACAACAATCAATCGATATACACGGCATTGGCTTCTCAAACATTAGTAGCGGGTGTTAATCTAGGCTCCGGTTTGACCATTCCGCGAAATTTAAATTTTCAAACAACCGAAAAACAATACATAAAGGCATGAATCTCCTTTTCGCGCGGTTTTTGCCAGAGGCTGAAGGTAGTGGTAGACCACTTGGCCCATTTTCAGAGTATAGGTCACGAAAACCATGCCGCTCTTAATCCAGTGACGAGCGAATTCCGCTGTATGTCCAAAACGTATAGATCTATATGCCCAATCGGACAGCTGTTTTCCCAAACGACGGCCATGCATGGGGCCATGATAATTGGGGTGCGTTCATGATATACGACAGCAAAGTTGACACCCACCAAATCACATTGTTATTTAGCCACTTGCGTCCACCCGCCATGGACAGGTCTCTGCGAACAAACGTGCGGTCCCTTGTCTGACAACGTCTCGTTATGGGTGCTGTTTGTATGGTTTTGCATGTTGTTTCTGGTCATCTGTTTTGCAAGATTGAATTTCTTGCTTCATTCTTCAGCCGTAATCCTGTTTCGGTCACCTTCAGACCAAGATCATATATAAATGCTACCTGACTAAGTTTCTTCTACCCCAACTCTACCCGTTCCAAATTGAAGACGACAATGCCAGCTGCCTCTCCTAACCTTCCTTCTGAAGCTGAGATCAGTTTTTCACCACCACGTCCCCTCTCTAATGATCTGTACCCTCTTCAAGAGGACCACATTCTTGCTTTACATAAGAACTCGGAGGGGTGAGTCATTTGGATCCCATTTCTGATAAATTACTGAGCGGAAGACTTTCCCAGTGGAACACAGCTACACACTGACGTCGACAGTATAGCAAAGAACCATGGCATCCATCCGACGTTAGTTACACAGGTAAAGGTCTTAGCCCTGCCTCAAAACGTTATTAATTTCGATCACTGTAAGCGTCAAGCTCATCTTCAAGAACTCGCAGATGTGTATGACACTGCAAAGGAACATTCAACGGCACATAGAACAGGGCTTCATGGTTTGATCGATGAGCTCAACACAGGGATCATACTACTCGCCCAGCAGTTTGAGGTTGGCGCATTCCTGCTAATTATAATTTCCTTGCTTTCGTCTCACAATCCTCTAGGACGTGCACCCTAAACTGCACAATTATATCATTCAGCATAACCGCAAGGCGGCAGATGGAATTCTCGACGGTCTCAACATTTCTCTGTCGAATCTGATCCTGAAGACTGGTCACATCCTCGATACCATAGGTGAGACCCACAAATCCATAAATTACGGCCAAGAACACGTCGGGCGTGTCCACAAACAGGTACAGGGCCTCTTGCAACACACTAATTTTGAGGTATGTTGTCTATTTGACATCGTTCTTATCGGCTGAATTCCTTTTGAACCCAGGACGATTTGGAAAATCTTGGCAATTCAGTTCCTCCAACTATCACGATCATACTTTCTTTGCAGGGTAAGCGTCCTCACTTTAGTAGAGTATACCGATCCGGGATCACCTTCAGCACAGGTGGACTTGGTCGCCTGCTTGTGAATGTTTCTGTTGTGAAGTCTAAAGTCGACAGTGGCGTCGCGAATCCGAACAAAATCTATGCTGATCAGGGGCCTGGAGACGTTGTCAATGCTTGGGCTATTGTGAGGCAAAAGGGTACGAACCTTCGCTTTCTTATTTAATTCCTCGACTAATATGTGTTCTCTTAGCACAAGAATTCAGGAAACTGTTTGATTAAAGACTTCGACAAGAAAAGACTTCGAGATTGACCGAGGTGCATGTTATTCGGGTTTCTATCTCATTAGCTATTTGGCTCTGCGAAAATTTGACTTCACAATATTACGATTTGACAACTCGATACGAGTAAATAAATTAAGGAAAAAAATGAGGCGTACATAAGAATTTGCATACGACCAAACACAAAATTCTGACCATGTCACCAACTAGACATTAATGCTGCTCTGTCCAGATACCATGAAACCCAATAGGAAATGCATGATTCATTTCCGCACGTCCAATCTCCTGCATGGTTTGCGCATTTAGCACAACCAAGGCGCTTAATCCTCGTACCTCGTCTAGTACCACCGTCAGCACTACGCCATCATCCTCCGCCCCTTCTTTTCCCGCCTCTTGCCCTTCATTAACGGGAGTTTGGTACGGGCGCGGAATGAATATGGGTTCGGATGGTGTGTAGCCCGCAAGCCGCCAGACCTTATGGATTCCCTCCTCTGTATTGCCGGGGGATGCCATGTCCAGTTTAATGATTCCATCAGCGACAGAACGGCGGATGTCTTCACTCTGTACTGTGATTCCATATGCGTAGCGATATGGTCGGTGATACAGTGCAGGGTGTATCGTCGGAAGTTCGATGCACAGTGTGTCTGGGATGTCAAATTCGATTAAAGCATCTCTTGTAGTTTTGTTATCCGTAGAAGGACTAGGAAGGCGAAAGCGCCGCGCACAACCCATACGGAACCGTGTATCTTTTTCGACTTTCCGGAGCTCGGAGAGGTAGAGGAGGTCAAGGATTCCATGAGTTGGATAAACAGACATGTCCATAATAATATCAGAGGAGGTCGGGTCGTCATAAGCATTCAACTGGTGGAAGCAAAAAAAGGGCGGTGTCTAATAAAAGTGGTGACTACACAGCTCGGATGGGAAACGTGGACCAAAGTCAACCTTGTATTTTGCGATCAGACCGCCTTTTTCTTTATCTACCACATAGAAGATTGTGTCCTGCGTGTCATCCCATTCTTTCTTTATGGATTGCATAACGTTGCGATGCCAAAGTATAGGCAGACCATACCTATCACTATTTATCATACCCGATGAAGCAAGAGTAAAGTAAATTTACCATGTGATGTGTGCTTGCCAGACGCATAAGATTACATACTTCTCAGTCATTCCAAATGAGTGCAGATAAGCAGCTGGAGCATCGCGAATCGTGGCCAAGATATCCAACTGTCCGTTCTTCCCGATCCTGAATATCTGATATGTTGGATATCGCCCACCGAATTTGCACAAATAGTTGTAGAAATCTCCTGCGTGTCGGTCGTAACATCCATGTGCGGCACTGAGCTGGCCATCCAGACGTGGGTCAATGCGACGATAACTGGTAGCCTCGATGGGCTCAAGGGAATCCGGATCAAGGATTTGCAATATATTTGCATCCACTGCAGCGACTATGTACCGTGGAGTATTATCAGGGCGCGTCGCAGTCGCTTTATCCGGACTCATCCCGGGCATATCTGGCGTGAGTGTGACCTGTGCATTAATCCCAGATGGGGTGCCTGTATGGCCCATAGTTGCTTTGAAAATAGTAAAGAATTTTTGAAATATGGTCTGACACGGGTCAGCCTTTTGTCCAAAAGAGACCGTTGGCCACCTTCTTTCACGGGCGACCTGGGCCTCTAGGTCCTCAGCACCTTTACGAGAGCGATAGGTCACCCTAGGAGTACCGTCGTCATGGGAGATCTCGAAACGATGGTGCATAGCCAGGCCATCGAACCAATGCTGGACCTCAAAGGAGTTATTATCAGTGGCTGGGATACGATAAGTTCCTGGGCCAGTGCGATAGAGCACGCCAGAGAGCCAAGATGGGATGGTTCCGTGTATTGCGAGATTGATTGGGGTGCGCTGCTCCAAGGCATTTTCAAAGCCAACGCCGGTGGTGAATGTAGCCATGAGCCTTTGAGGGAAGAATTATATTTGCGTTTACTTAGTACATGATTCTGGGAAATGACCAGCCACCTCACATGATCCGTCAAATTTTCAAACCGTAATGTAACTACAAACCGGAATATCATGTGTTATGAGGCGACTGTGAGATTATGTTCTGGTAAAACATTGTCTTGTGGTGTGAACCCATGGACTTGACTTGTGGCGGGTGTTCAAGATTGAAATATTGAAGACGCAAGCGGCAAGGCTGAGGCACTTGTATTGTCATGTGATTTCTTGATGGGCGCTTCACCTTCCACTATCTATATTATTATATTATATAACAACTATATAATTGACCACTTTGAGGATGTCCGAAACAGAGTCAAGCAGGCAAGGCGACAAAACCTATTGAAGTAGTGGAGTTGGACTAAAACGAATGCCACATCAAATTCTGAACCTAGAGTGTTGTAGGAGTCCTTGTGTAAGGCACAAATTTCGAGGGTTATCGGGTGCATGGCATATGATACACGTTTCTGTGTGAATACATATCAGATACGCCACTTATTCTTACAAGATCATGCTGTTTTGTTTTGAACTTCTGGTTAGATTTGTCAGATTCCTCCGGCATTAGCGCTCACATCCCAAGCTCATCTTTCAGCAGGTCCGAGCGGCGGCACATCACCCTTTTCTCATGCCAATAGTGCTCTGTAGCATTACATATTGTATGTAGGTTATTCCCTAGCCCTCTATAGCTTAATGACTTTGTTAGGTCAAAGCGGTTGGGAAACAACCTATACATATCAGTAACGACCTGGAGTTAATGGGATCCAATACTTGATTGTATAGCCAGAATTAGAATGTGGTCAAGGGTATGCCATCTAATAATGCACAGGCCATCGCCTTATCTGAATGCCGCCCATAGAAAACGATCCCACACTGTGTGCATGTTCGGTAGAAGCATGTCAAGCTCTTCACATCCCAGGAAAGATTACACGTAGGCTAGTCTCTATTCAACTTTTGTATCCATGGACGTCCGCTTGGGTATTTAGGCATGTCCATCGATTTTCCAGATAATACGTTGCGGCGTTTTGGGAACATCGGACATCGGTGTAAGTCTACAATCTTCTTATATTCATCTGTGTAGAATCGATAAGGACATATTGGATCGTTTGAAAAATTGAACTGGGAAGTCAGGTCATGGACCGCCTTTTCCTACTCTCGCCACACAGGTGACAATGACAGCCATTGCTCCCGATATTCCTACTGAACTAGAAATAGTCTTACTCAACCACAACCTCTATCTCACTCTGTGTTACAGTCTGTAGCCTCTTGGGAAGACCATGTTTATGACACGCACAATAACTCTGAAAGGTGCACAACTTCTGTTCATTTATCATATCATAATACTAAGCGTGGCGTGACACCCTCGCGGGACCAAATTGTCCACTGTAGAGAGTGTATAGTGGTATATTCGACCCTCATCAACTATATTCAAATAAGCCCAGCCCAGGTCATCAACACCTGGAAAGGCCTGAAGGAGAAAGGTATGGGTTTAATTTATTTCTTATTTTTGCAAAGGCGAAGATGTGCACAAACCGGTTAATTTTGGCAGCGACTTTGACTGAAGCGAAATTTGATCAATTGGTTACCTCAATGTATAATGGTTACATGAACAATACATCTGTGACTCGAGCCTGAATTTATCTATTAGTCTAATCCGTGCACCTGGTTTGAGAATTGGTGTCACCGAAAGAACCCTTGAAGGTAATTCGCCGTATATTAATAGAAGAACAAACATGTACAATTAATTCCACAAAAGGTATTTGGAGTGCAAAATTGAACTGTCGGCGGATCCCGAAGTCTATCGGTCCGCAACCAGTAATGGCCTTTGGAACGCAGATCTGAGAAGTTACGAACTGCTGGGTAGATAACAAAGCAGAGACACGGATACTGGGTCAATGTGAAGAGCCTCTATCACGCGTATAGGGAATTCTGATCTGGAAATTCTTGCTCCTGGGATCTGACCAATATGCCAATACTTATAGGATATTTTTGAAAGGATGGAATTGCGACGGAAAGGATAAAATATTGAGGTACTCGGATGAAATGCCCTGACGTTTCGAGGCTTAAATGTCGATAATAATAATAAAACAAAGGAACCAATTATCAATACAAAAATACATACAACCGAAAAAATCACCGTTTTTGTTTCTTCTTCCCTCTCGTCGTATTACCTCGGGCACTAGCAGTAGCAGCCGCACCACCACGTCCTCTTCGACCCCGGTCAGCAGCTGCCTTCGAAGTTCGTCCTCTGGTAGGCTTCGGCGATGCCTCCCTGGCTGGGGTGGGGGAGGATTGGATAAGAAATCATGAAAACAGGAAACCAGACAGAAAAGCCTCACCAGGCGAAGCATCTCTCATATCAACATCTTCATCCTCCCCATCCTCTGTCCTCTCATCCCCATCTGTCCCGGTACTCGCCGTAACGACCGACTCTCTCGGAGTTTCAGCCATCGCACCACCACCACCATTATCATTATTACCATCCCCATCCCCACTCGCTTCATCGCCACTTTCCTGCGTAAGCGCACTACTATCACTATCACCACCAACAAGCCCTGCGAGGTTAAGTTTCGATTTGGTCAACTTGCGCTTAACGCCGCGCGTAGTTATACCACCAGGACTAGACGCTGCCGGTGTGGTCGAAGAAGCGCCAGAGGCTCGCCTGGACAATCCTCCTCCGACACTTGACCTTCTCGAAGTAGGCTTGCCACCACCACCCTCTGAGACATCGAATGGACTTTCTGCCGGTGATGAAGGAAGAGAGACAGTTTCTCTGATCCTTCTTTCAGCAATAAGTGTTTCGAATTCATCATAAGGTAGTGAAAATTCTTCTTGGAAAAACGGGTGTCTCGAGAGATTTTCAGAGGGTGAGGGCGAGGGCAATGAAGTAGGTGTTGCACTGGTAGATGCTGCATGAGAAGCAGCAGCAGCAGCAGCACTCGTAGACATCTTTAGTTTAGGCGAATGGTAGGCGTCTGCCTCATATTCCTATAAGAGAAAAACGTGAGATGGAAAAAATGGTGAATTTATCATCAAGACAAGAAAAACGGACGATAGCCTCCAATGCATCCAAATTATAACACTTCTTCAGTTTCTCCCAGATGCTTTCAATATGCAGACTCCGTCCGGTATCCTTCAAGATAGCATTCCGAACCATGAGAATATGGAAATATCGATGCTTTCCGACAGGACGAGCCCGCATTATCGAGCGGAAAAAGGATATTTCTCCTTCCACCGAGTCAAGGAATGCTTGTTCATCGACAAGACTACCTGGAAGAACCGTGGCCATTTCCTGACATAAAGTTTAGTGCTTGATGGAATGGAATGTTGCCCTCCACCTTACCGGCCCGGAAAAAGTCCGATCAGGAGGTTTACGTGACTCTGATTGGAAAATGTAACTGTCCGCTTGCAAGCGGAGGGGCTCGCTTCGCAATCCTAGAGTGGCAGCGACCTTGGGAGTTTTCTTACAGAAATGAACAACCCTTTATACCACCATATGTAAATGAAAAACAATATACAGAAAATCACTTATTGGCATAAACGAGTCCACCCAGTGTGACACGTCACTAAACTCTTCATTTTTTTACAAACCAAATGCAATTTTTTTTTGGCATACACATCTGTAATCTATGTTACTGAACAATATTCCATGCGTATTGACAGGAAAAGAGCCCAATAATGGACGGTTTAAGGGGGAGCTATGCTCCCCCACTGCGAATCGAAAATTTGTATTTGTTTGTCCGGGCCTTTCACCCCTCCCCTCCCATGAAGCCGATAGATGCTCGCTTCGCTCGCAATAAATAATTGCATAAATGTACATGAACCATGGATCTCGGTAGCTAAAGCAGCAGGGCATACAGGATATCATGAAAAAAAAGCTCGTATCTACGATAAATATCGTGAAATAAAGACTGGACAGTGAATCATTGCAAAAAGTGTGTGAATTGGGATCCATTAATATTGAATGCCAAAGTGAAAAGGTGCAGCAAAGCAAAACGAACGACGAAACTCTGCAAAAAGTTAAAGTGCCCCGGATATTAAGAGGGTAGTGGGGGCGGTTAGAGGAAACTGATAAAGAATGCTTAGGCTTGAAAAAACGAAGCAACCAGAATGCAAATCGACATAAAGCAAAAGACACGAAAACGGTTAACACTGAACCTAACATCCTAACCATTCTCTCCTCACTTCGCCGAGCCATGCCATGACGAAGTACA
>JAIUJM010000189.1:0-22447 GCA_026262225.1 Inosperma sp. D86
AAAAAATTCCTTATTCACCTTTTATTTCTGGTGGTGGAAGGATAAGTCCACTGCTAAATCGTAAACTAGACCCTGGTGTTGAGGTACCCGTTGGAATGTCACCATCTCCATTAAGATGGACGCCATTAAGTTGTGCTATCTCTGTCATGTTGGTGGGTGGTAGAATAACATTAAGAGGGACGTGTCGAGCTACAGCAAACTAAAAAGTTTCCCACGATACATGGCGGCCCGCATTCCGTGTCGCTTACGGAATTCTGACCAACAAAGAATTCGCGGGAGCTCTGGTTTATCACCTAGACTAGATTCGAGCCACACATTCATGTTTTCAATATGGATGCCACTCACCAACTGCTAACAGACCTCCCCTCCAGGGGTGATAGTTCCCTGGCTCATCGTTCGTGCCTGAAGACCACGGCCTGTCTAGTATCCGAATGACAATTTGTCTAGTTCAAATCAGTTCCGTAGTTTTGGTCTCCACATTTGAAGAATATAGTTTTGTATGAATTTAAGTGCTACCTTTTGATTTTCAACGAAGATTGGGCCAACCAACTGGTTGCTTTAGAACATTGGTGGCCCAGCGTGTTTTCGCTATGTACTCAACAACGAAATTCCCACGATCTCATATCCTCTTTCTCTTCAATTCCGTTTGATGATTGGCGCTTTCAGACCAACGCACGTCAACCTCGGTGGTCTTCTCTGGTACAAAACACAGTGATTCGTGTGCATTGTCCTTAACTGATCATAGCATATATCCAGGAAAGTACCCTGGAAGCTGTCAATTACCCGAAAAGCCAATGCTCGTGCACGGCTAAAGAAAGTCGATGCTGTTATTGAAGCGGTCAGAGCTAGTGGTGTAAAGTGCGGTGCATTGGTGAGGTCCCCCTTCTATGCAGTGCTCAGAATATTACAATGTTTGCCATGCAGGTTCGAGCGCTTGAGCTGCCAAAGGAGCACGAAATGCCTGCAAAGGACAAATACACAGTGTTCAGCCCACACGCTAGGGGATACAGGAAGGGTATACATAAGGTTCCAAAGTGGACACGGGTATGTTATGTTGCTCTGTTTCTGTGGAATTTTTAGTGAATGAGGCTATCCAGTTGACTCTCAGAACCAACCCCAAAGGCTTCTAGACATACACTCCGTCATGTAACAAGACATGGATATATAATTCATTCTACACCTCTGCATCATAATAACAAAACAACTAGAACAAGACTACTTGAATCCTGCCCTCCTGGATACCCTTAAAGATCTTAGGATGGCTAAGCACGATCTGGAAGGTCTCGTTCCTGGTCTCGGGGATTTCAAAGAGGTTCCTATTCTTTCCGTCCTTGAATGTGGTATCAAGAATGATATGGGTCAAGGCAGAGACGTTCAGTGCATCTACGGAAGCCGTCAGAGCGTCCATATAATTCAGTGAATACAAAGCACGACAGACCAGACTCGTTAAGGAGCTTGCCTAATCTCCCTGCTGTCCCAACCGCTGTCCCAACTTTCGTTCGCTTGAGGTAGTCGACATGTTCTGCGAGCTTAAAATGCTTCGCAAACAATTTTGCCACATCTCCGCCTTTATCACCACGCAGTTTCTTGTCCCTCAAGATTCTTGTCACATCTGCCACTCTCAAAGCCGCAGCGGCGATATAAATGAGAGTCGGTGCACCATTGGACTTTGAACGTTGCGATAAGCGTATTCGAAGGCTAGGAAGCACTGTGAACCGAATATAATAAGAAAGATCGTAGATGAATGACTGTGGCAAAATAAACAAACTTTTCATGATAAACTCCACCAAATGGTCCAATGTTCGGGGTCCAGTCCATAGACTCGTGTCCACAATGGAAGACGCTGTCTTCAATTAATTTGAGATTGTTCTTTTTCGCGTGAGGAAGGTTATATTACCTGGAATCCGAATATCGTCCAACTCGATGGAAGATAGTTTTGGAAAACTTTTTGCCTGCATGGAGGACAAATAATCTGATAGCTCGTTTGGCGGTTGCTCTGCCACAGATTTCTCTGAGACTTCGACTGTATGGGCAAATTTTCTCCTCTAAACGAAAGGCGTCATCTCATTTGAGGGCGAAATTTGTTTCGTTTCAGAACAATACCTTCCGCTCCTTCTCCTTCTCTCTCCTTTTCCGCTTCTTTTCAGAAACATCTGTTTTCGATGTAAAACCTGGGACAGCCCCTGATTCCTCTGGCTCGTCTTCTTCCTCTGG
Organism: Inosperma sp. D86; assembly: GCA_026262225.1. Lineage (NCBI taxonomy): Eukaryota > Fungi > Basidiomycota > Agaricomycetes > Agaricales > Inocybaceae > Inosperma > Inosperma sp. D86. The sequence goes on from JAIUJM010000189.1 coordinate 2,215, forward strand.
AGTCTGTCCTTCATCGTCTATAAAGATATCCTCCTCCTCGAGCCTAGCATTACTGGGAGCTTCATCGTCGGAAAGAGCGACCAAGTCGTCAGGGACGAAGTCATCCTCAAGGTCGTCTCCACCGTGTTTCATAATGCTGTTTTGATTAACCGCTGGCTCGACAAAAGATTTAAGAACTTGAAGAAGTTGTCTGATCATTTTGATGTCGGGGTGACACCGGACCGGAATCACTGCAGTGTGCCGAAGCATTGTCCGCTGATCCGAGAACATCATTGATGCCGCCTGTCCCTTGAGCATCAAGGCGTGCTACTGTATATGAATGTCCATGTCTCGCCTGTTCAGCTTTCTCTTGTCACTGGATACAGAACTACCTCCAATCCTTAGGCAACTGTATACTTTTCTTGGCAGCCGCCCGGTTTTATTCTCTCCTTTCTTGCACCTGTCCCTCTTCACTGCTTTCCTCCTCGTGGTCACAACGTGCGTCCTTCTACCAGCTCGACACGCTCGCAGCCCAAACGAAGTAAACAGTCTTCGTTCAGAGCCGTCTTCATCGCGGCCATCGTCGGCGTCGTCCGACACGCTTCCTGGTGGCACACACCCTCGCTCTGACGACGTCTTGGCTCCCATTAAACGTCCTAAATCAATTCCCGGTCTCGCGCTCTCTTTGTCATCCTCCCCCGCCCACCCGCCCGCTAGTACCATACCCAAAACTACATCAGGAATGCTGCCAAACCAGGCGGATTCTTCATCAAGATCCACAAAATGGAATCAAGGTACCTTTGCGCCGCCGCCCATACCCCAGGTCCATAAAACACACGATCCATCACAAACACGCAGATCCCAGTTCTTAAAGAGTACCCCGCCACGTAATTCCGCCATTCAGTACCAGGATAGGCAACCAGCCGCAGAGGACCTACAACGACACATGGGGCCATACAAACACGGCGACTTGGAATTTATCCCCTCGAGATTTCATAGATCCAGACGAAAGCGAGATTCTGCACCGATCAAGGCTCAAAGGCAGGCACAGAATTTTCCACCGTTGGACTCTCAATTTCGGTGCCAGAACAAGTCGCCCTTCAATTTTTTGGTTGACGGTCCGTTGGATTCACCTCCGAAGCAACCTTATGATGCCTTTTTGGTGGTGGACATTGAGGGTACTTGTCAATTGGGAACAGACTTTAACTATCCGAATGAAATTATTGTGCGTACAACTGATTACGTTCTCTGTAGTGTCTTCTAACCCAATTGCCTTAGGAATTTCCAGTCTGTTTACTTCAATGGGTCGACAAGACGGAGGACGGTCGGGCATGCGAACTTAAACTTGTCGACGAATTTCGTTCATTCGTCAAGCCAACGTGGAGACCAACTCTATCAGACTTTTGCAAGGATTTGACAGGCATAACTCAAGTACGCTTTTTTTTCTGACATTTGATCGGTCCTTCTTTGTTATTAAACCGAATTATTGTTCTCAGAATCAAGTTGATTCTGCCCCATATTTTCCTGAGGTGTTGACTCAGCTAGAGGCTTTTCTGGTCAAGAATGGCTTGATGGAGGGGAAGACAGGGCAGCCGCTAAAGAAGTTTTGTTGGTGCAGTGATGGACCTTTTGATATCAGGGATTTTGTGGTGAAGCAATGCTTCATATCCAAGGTAGGCATGTTCCATGCTGAATGTCAAATTCCTATCATGACAATTGCTTTTTTCAAAAATAGGTCAAGATGCCATCGTGGTTGGCAAGGGACGTACTAGACATTCGATTGATTGTTCTCCAATATTTGAGCTTTCAGCCACCATCGGCTCCTGAGACTCCCGTAAGTTCCATTCATCCCTTTTTTTGATAATGGACGGAATTCATGTTGGGTATTATACGCCACAGCGGTCCTTGGGGTTAACATGTCGATCACTCAACATTCCAACTCAGTTAAAGGTCCTTGGTTTACCAGCCTTTGAAGGTCGAGAACATTCAGGGATCGACGTACGTGTTCGATCATGAGGCACTATCTTTACCATTGACCATATCTTTTCATAGGATACACGCAACGTATCCAGAGTCCTCGTTGATTTGGGAAGGCGAGGCATGTGTCTTCTGCCCAATACGACCATCCATCCAAGCAAGAGGTGGTCGTGGATGGGAAAAGATGGCCAGATCCTTGATGAACTGCTTACAAAGTTATGAAAGGGATTAACATTGGTCATCCATGACATGGTAACGAGCTTTAACGAATGTACTTTATTGTCTGTGTAGAGTCATGAAACATATCACTATCATCACCAATCATCATCATCATCATCATCATCCAGGACTGTCACATATTTATTCCTTGACCTGTACTGTAAACTCGTCTTTGTAGAGTCTGGTATGGAGGTATAATAAACTACAATAAAATATACACAAGCGTACAAAACAAGAATGAAAAGGAAACTGAAAAAAAAGAATCAATCAGCCTCTACAAAATCACGCAACTGTTGAAGGTGCTTCGAGACCTCTTGCTTGAAATTGGCGATCTCCTGACTATTCTTAAGGATCGCGCGAACTGTTTCCTCCTTTAATCGGGAAACCTTCTCTACTTGTTCCTTGTAACTGTGAAAAATAAGAAAAGGTTAGTCAAGTCTTCCCGCTGATTTGGCTATACATGTATACCTGAATTGCAAAGCTTGAAGTCGCGACTTGACACCTAGACCATTCGCAATGGCTGCAGTCCTTGCATGTGCCAATTCCCGTTCTAATCTCGAGGCCTCCGCACTAGATACTTGGGCTTCTAACTGTGCCGCCTAGATAACGAGACCAGTGAGAACCAAACCAAAATAAAAAAAAAGATCAAAAAAAGGGCCTCACATCTCGTAAATCATCCGCTTGTTCATTGATATGCGTCACCTTCTTCTCAACCTCACTAATCTCATAATCCAAATTCTTGCTCTCCGTCGTCAGCTGATCAAGCTCATTATTGACCTTCACCGACTCATTCTCCACCGCAGCTCTTTCCTGACGCTTACTCTCCGCAACACTGCTCAGCGTCGGTCGAATCACCTTCCGTATATCTGACCCAACTAACAACTGCTGAGGGTTTGAAGAGGCCGAATTGAGCTCGAGAGTGAGGTCGATATCTTGCCATGGTTCAGGTGGTGTAGGATAGAGACCTAGCGCGGTGAGCAGACCAGTGTACATGTCCAGAGCTTCTTCGACTGTGGTTACGCGGTTGGCGAGAGAGACCTCGAGATTCAGGACGACTTTTTTGGTCTCATCGATTTTTTGCCTCAGGTCGTCTAGGTTGCGTTGTAGGGTTTCGCGGTCAGTGTTCATTTTGATGACTTCTTCGGGAGTTAGGTTTTGGTCTCGAATGATTCCGTTGAGCTTGTCTGTTTCGGTCTTGAGCTCTTCGAGCAAATCAGCTAATTGGTTGACAAAAGTCAGCTTTGTAGGATTTCAGTGTGGCAAATAGTTGGCATACTCCGTTTCGTTAACTCCACTTTTTCAATGGCAATCTGATCGATAAGTTTGTCTCGTCTTGCTTCGTATCGTTCGAGAATTATCTTGAGCTTTTCAAGATCTTTTTGAAGAAGTTCGCTGTCCTTCTTTGTTTCGCTAATCGAGGGCTACACAATGATAACTCTGTAAAAATCAATAAGGGTAGACAATATAGGAGCTCACAGCTGATGATTTAAGTTTGTTGGCTTCTCCTTTTAGTTTGACGAGTTGGTCAGTTTTCTCGCCCAAGTCGCTTTGGACACCCTCATTCCGTTTTTCTTTTATGATGTAAGCCACCGAAAATAGCATATATAAAGACATACTTACGATAGCGTTCCTCCATAATTTGATTCCATTCCGTGAAGTCATCTTGTAGATCCAGCCATTGGGTATATGTCTCCTCGATGTATTGAAAGGCTAGAGCTTTATGATCGAGATGGTCGTCAAACTCTTCGGGTACTTGCGTTGGGTCTTGAATTGAAGGGTGCCCGCTGACTGAATAATCATTTCTCATCTAAGGCACGATAAATAATGAACATGGATATAGAATGAGATTGGAAACCACAGCGCACCCGACAAAGTTCTACAAGCCAGTGTAACACTCCTAATAGGTATGGCCAGGAATGTGGACTGGCAACGGCAGCCAACCATTTTGTATCAAGCTGATGCACGAAAGGATACCGCAAAGACTTGAGAGCCGGAATAAACTCCTCCTCGAACCTTGCACCATCCTTAAATGGATAGAAAGGATCAAGCGTCAATACCAACGTGTCAAAAATTGAACGGTAATCCTTCCCCTGCATGCTTGTAAGTGCTTGCATGGATATCTCGAACCCGGAGTCATTGAGGTAACTGTGCACGTCTTGCCGCATTTTTGCCTGATAGGACCGTTCACGGAGAGGTCGGTTATCTTTGATAATTTGGATACCCGAAGGCGCAGCTGTAGCCAAACCACCACCACCACCAGCCCATACAGAGCCTCTCCTTAATGTTGAACTACAGAGGACGTAAACCTTGATGGAACGAAGCTTCGATCAAAAGTACTACACACCTCGATAATGGCGTCTTTCCATAATTTGATTTACTCGTACTCTGAAGCAATGGATTCGAATTTTGCGACCGCATCATAGACTGCCGTGGGTTGGTTCCCGGTACAGTCAGAGTAGCTCGTAACGCGGGCCCGGCGATGGATAATCGGGAAGGTTTCTTGATTGTGGATGGAACAGGTAAATGTGATCGACCATTAGCGGTCGGGTCGTGCATTGGTTGCATGACGGAGCGACGTCGTGAATCCATCGTTGTACGACGATCTTTGACCGTCAACGTTGTATGTTGAATACTAGTCGTGACATCCAGAACGCGTCGCGTAACAAGAGTAGTCACGTGTGCGTGACACTTATAAGTTTCCGCTCACTGACTCGGACACTTATGGCTATTACAAGTCAGATCTCTGCATTCAATTTGACAATAACATGTCTGTGAAACGGGATCTCTTTGGAGGAGCCATTACTGTCCAAGCTCCACCTAATCTGGTTGATGCATCGTGAGCAAATAACTCATTAACCGCCACTTCTTTTGACGCTGATCATGTTCTTTAGCGACCTACGCCAGGTCCCAGACAACCAGGAGGTTTTTATGTATCCTGACTCTGATGTCAGCATAATCGTTGAGGTATTGGAGAAGGTTGAGCCACAGGGATTAGAGGACGCCGTGAAGTAACGTTCTTCATAAGTAGATAACGTCCAATTTGCTCACCCAACTTCAGATTCCACTTTGATTCCTTGGCGCACGATAATTCTGCCGAATCCCAAGAAGTTGGAAGGACAGGTCTCGTCCAAAGAAGAAATCTTGGTGAAACGCCAACTCCTATCGCCCTTGAAGGCTTCCAGCTTGTCCGGAAATTCAACCGCCGTACAGCAGACAAAGTCAAGATATACATGGCCCTCTTCCGGATCGAGACGAAAGGCGATTTGGTGGTGACTTTCAATGTTCCTGTTGTGGAATTAGTTGGAGACAATGAACAGAAGGTGGAAACTGACTTTAGCACCTTCATCGAAACATTGCACATTCTGGACTTTGGTCTCTTTGCTTGATACTTACTAGGTTCTTCGCTCTTCCGAGTATATGTAGATAGAACGATATCCTTGTATATAAAAGAGATTTGTTCAAGTGGATGCCAGTTGGTGAGGAATAGCATAATGGGATAATACAGTATCATACACGAAGACAAAGAAATTGGACTGTCAATGAAGAACAAAACGTGAACCCCGAAAAAGAAAGGAAAACTAGATGTGAAGATTTCTGGTATCGTCCAATTCCTCTTCGGCTTCAGGTTCCTCTACTATCCTATCCCTCACACCAGCAGCAGACACTTCCGCAGCGGCCTTCGCTTCTTTCTTCCGCTTAGCAGAGTCCTTGAGTTTCTCCCACCGCCCGCGGAATTTAGCGATCATCATTTTCTTCCCCGAGAGAAATAATTAGCATCCTTTGTATGACTTATGTACGTGCAAACATACATTTTTCTCATTCTCCACTCTTATTAACCTAAGCTCTTCCTCGAGCTCCTTCACTCGTTTAGCATATTGTGCTTCTCGTGTGGTATTGATGCCGGGAATGGGAACATTCATGGTCAAATTATTGAAGTCTACAGGCGGCATTGATCGAGGAAACATCCCAGAGGCGCCCAAGGCACGCTGTGCCTGTAATCTATGGAGTAAACCAGAAGCCCTGCTAGTAAACTGTGTGTCATACCTCTCGTGTAGCTTGAAATATGCTGTCTCGCAACTGGACATCTTGATCTCTCCGAAGTTTCAATACTCGCTCCGTACCTTCTAGTCGATTCTTTAATGCAGCAATCTCCGTCTTGAGTGCCACATTCTCCTTTTTCAGAAGTAGTGGCGAAGGTTCCGAACCTGGAGGTATAAGGAAGAACGACCCCGAGAGTTCATTGCCTTTGGAGAAACGAAAAAATCATGTGTCAAACATCTTGGGATGCAAAATGAGCATGGACAAACCTGCATCTATAAAATCATCATCGTCCTCATCGAAGTCAAAATCGCTCTTTTGTGATGATGTTGAAGGTTCTGGAGCCGATATTGACTTTTGACTTGCTCTCTTCGACGATTCACTTTTAGTTCCGCCTAGGCCAATCTTTCTCGAAAACTTTGAAAATATGGGTTCATCAGGGTCCGTATCACTGCTCATATTCCCGTCTTTCTTGTTCTCTGGAGAGGGCCTTCCAGATGCAGGAGAATTTGACGTTTCTGGAGCAAGTGGGATAGTGGCAAACGCAACAGGTTGTGATAGGTTGTCCAGCATGTCTTGCATTATATTCCAAAACTGGTTGAAGGCGTCACCTGGGTCTGACTGAATAAGCGGGGATAAATGGTTAACATGTTTTCCAGAACGGCAGAAAGGGCTCGAAGGAGGGATTTAGGCGGAAAGAAGCACACATACCCTTTGTCCTCCAAGTAGCATAAATGATTCATCCCCAGTATTTGAATCCGTCAGTGGACGACCCACAGGCGGTGGTGACGAAGTGTTTATTCGTAGAGGCCCAGAGTGTACATTAGATTGTGTGGCTTGTTTTACTTGAGGGTGCTCGGGTTTCTGGGGCAACGAAGGGTCCTTGCCCTCTTCCTTCAACTTGTCGATCTTACTTTGAAGCTCTCGAACTGCCTTGGTGTGTTTATTGTAAAGCATGCGCAGAGTACGCTTGGCCTGTGTTAAACGAGGTAAATTAGAACAACTGGTATTGAAGGCGGTATCTAGAAGCGTCAGCAACATACGGATTCATCATTGCTTCGTTCTATCGAGGCAGTGTATGCCTCCGCTGCCTTGACATGTTCTTCAGCTGCCAAGACTATCAGACCTTGGTTAAAATATTCGTCAGCATTGGCACCATGCTGATGCGCCTGAAAGGTAGGAAAGAAATCCGTCAGTGGTCATAAGCAAAGTACCCAGACCTCAAGACTGACTGCGTTCATAGGCGCATCGATGGACGACATAAATCACAGAAAATAAAATTGTGAAAAGAAAAAACTTTCGCTTCCGATGGTACTGGGCAGAGGCTCATTAATGCCGTCACATTCAGAGTTTGATCCAAATATAGAATTGTGTGCCAACTCAGTCACGCTTCTCCAAAGCCCTTCTTCAGACTCCACAGACCCCACTGTGGTTCAGCTGGCATTCCGAGTCGGTGGCTGGACGGCTGTTACAATCTCCTTCAACCCAGCGTGATTTCATGGATTGTCTGCGACAAGTGAAGCTCAGAGTCAGTAGAAGTCCTTATGTCCTTCAAGGTCAGCATAATAAATGGAAATGTCCTAACACCCAAGGACCCTGACTTTGGTGTTACGGTGTGATGGCAATGGCAGTAGGATGGGGAACTACTCGCCACTGGCTGAGTACTTGAGTGGGACAGTGTCACGCCCAGCTTACCAACTCTGTTGCATTCTGTACCACAATCTGCTAATCGTGGGGACCTACAAAAATAATAAGCTTCCAGTTTGCTTCCAGTATTAAATCGTGACGGTTCAGGGCTGGCACTATGCTGACCACATAAATAAAATTGGAGGACTCGATAATGTCGAGCTTTATTCCCGTGGTCGTTATCACAGCCTCGCGGTTGAACTGTTGCTGGCAACAAGGCGTAGTCACTACATTACTCATGACTCCGAGTTCGTTCAAACCAATTCCGAAACATGGTGGGACTTGCAGAATATGACTTCATTTCGATGTTGTCGAGTCTGCCTTGCTTGGAAATAATCTCCTGCAGGTTGTTTGCTGCTTGAAGTATTCCTATGTCAGTTCTAAACGAGATTCGACTCCAGAGCTTTTATGTTGGGCGCATCATCAGATCTCCTTGTCGACTCTCACTGCATCTGTACTTTACTGGACTTTGTTCTCTTGAAACCTTGAAGTTTGAGCAAAGGAAACTTTGACACATGACATCATTCGATGAGCGCTACGTTACCCGCATACCAACTGCCACTCTCCGTTATCGTTATCACCCCTGCCCCGTATATCTATACACATCTCTTTCTTGTACCCGTATCCATTTCCTCTATAATGAGTCCAGGTCTTGGACCACAGTTACGGTAAGCCTGCATTGTTATAGTCAAAGGGGTCTTGCGTGTGTCATTGGTTTCAAGGAAGATGATTAGGGTTACTGGTGCGTACTCTCTGCCTTTCTAGGTCAGAACAAATTTAACATCCTTTTCTAAGTTGTTGCTGCTGGTGGTCTGGCTAAACGTAGTGCTTTTCGACTACCAGATCCCTTCGCAGTAATTGCGGTGGACGGAGAGAAAACCAGCACAACTAGCGTGATCAAGAAGACTTTGAATCCGCATTGGAATGAGAGTTTTGATTTGTGAGCACTGACATCTACATTTTGATGACTTGTTGACTCATCAGCCTTACCATCCACACAGAATTGTGAAGGATTCCTCGATCGTGGCTATCCAGATCTTTGACCAGCGCAAGTTCAAACGACAGCATAAAGACTGCCTCGGAGTTGTGAACGTGAGGGTCAGCGATGTTCTTGATCTGGAACTAGGCGGTCGAGGTATGTTTTGCAGGTTGGACACATAAACATCTCATATTGTCACCTTGGCTTAGATGTGCTGACATTGGAACTCAAGAAGTTCAGTGACGATAATGTGGTCATTCATGGTGGAATCACTATCATTTTGTCGGCCATAAGGTCGGGAACCGTGCCATCTGTCCCTCAAGGATCCAACGTTGTAGCGCCGCTGGTCGCACCCGACGAGCAACAGACGCCAGGTCCGCCACCGACGAAGAATCTTTCTTCACCAGCTCCACCAGCTCCAGGGCCATCGCAAAGCCCTGACTCTCAATGCACAAGCAGCACAACCGCTGTGGCTCAAACACCGCAGCGAAACCTAACAGTAAACACGGACATACAAACATCGGCCAACATGAGCACTTCGACTCCAGTTGATAGGGGAGCCTTGCCTGCTGGATGGGAGGAACGATATACATCAGGGGGTCGCCCTTACTATGTTAATCATAATACGGGGACAACAACTTGGGTTAGCTCTCGTCACCAATCCGTCATCATGCGTGGTCCTTTGCCTTCTGGTTGGGAGATGCGTCTTACACCGACCGGACGCGTCTACTTTATCGATCATAACACAAGGACAACCAGTTGGGAAGATCCACGTTTGTCGACGTCCGAATCTGAATATCAGCCAGAAGCTCAGTTTATTTCGTTTGCCGCTGCTGGGGCTATAACAATGGCGACATAATGGGTCTGCAAGGAGGGGTTGGTTCATATCTTGTGATACCTCATCATCGCCGCATCTCGTTTCAATTTGACACGTTCGCATTCTACACAATATGTTGAATTGCTCTTCATCTTAATATTATTTTCGAGAACCAGGTCAGACATCCATTTATTCACGGAGGATCTCTTGAAAACCGTGAAGAGCTGCTGTTAGGATGAGAACTATGCAACGTTGCTGTTCGCAATACCCCGATCTCGAAACGCTAGAGAAAGGCAGAAAAAGGCAAATAGAAATGTTGGAAGAATGTTCCCTGTTGATCCTGTCAACGTCTGATCCTGAATAAATCACCCCTGGTCAGCAGCTTCTAAGATTGTTGAGCTCATGACCAAGCGGTAGATTCTTCTCAGAGGTTTGCATCACTTTTGAATTTTGTTTGATAGAGATCCTTTGTACAACCAGTTGGAGGTACCATCTTATCACCAAAGGTCTCCAAAGGTAAATACACTTTATACCCCCATATCTCTTACAAAAAGTTTGGATTAGTTTGGATTCTGATAGATTCAAGTTATTAGAAATTTGAGGCCTCAATGGGTCAAATATTTACCGGATCTTGAGGACGTTCTGGACCTTAGACTGCAGTGCACCTTGTCAAAGAGTTGGCAAAAGGCATGCTTTCACATATACTGGATCACTGAATGTTGCCATGCCATATGCACAGGACATCTTTGCGGCGAGGCTCGCTTACTCGGAATAAAAAGTCAAAAGAACTTAACTGATGACCTTTCCCTGGGACTCAGTGGGAAGATGGCCGCGGAGGTAGTCTTGGATTCCGGGGTCTGAACTAGATGCTTGCCAGTTGAGCTTTGGCTGAGCTGAGCCACTAGTACTGCGGTCTGCTTGCATTGTTTTAACACCACTCTAAGTGCCAATGAGATGATATTACTGACCAGTTTGTTGGATACGGTCTCGACCCGTGAGCGATGGTTATGATCCTCTCTCAGCGTGGGTACTTTGCTGACTTGGTCAGAAAGATCTCGGGCACTAGTGCTGCTCCAATACCCTTTGCTGCAAGACCGATAACCATACCCACAAAATAATTGCCTGGATGTTCAATGACTAACTTGTCCGCTGTCACTAGTTAAGGCTGAGTCGATATTGTAAATGTAGTCTATTTCTTCCTATCAGGTGTTTAACGTATAACTGTGTTCATGCCTACTTACTTATTGTCCGAATTGTGTATCAGAGTACCCGCGGCCAGATCGGGATAACGGACAGCAAAGTTTCTAAATAAGTAGAGGTTACAGTACCAACGAAGGTCGTTAGCATCCCATGCGAGCCCACCATGTCATGGGCCATAAAGAGAAACAGAAAACCTTCCCGCAACCTTATACTAACTGACACCACACATTACCATATCTATCCTGAGCAGTACCCGTTAACCCCCGATTCTTATCGCCATCTGCACTATCGATATATCCAATTCCATAGCTTGCAGCGCCATTGAAATCGTTTCTAGGACACTTGATTCCAAGGAAGGGCGGACAAGCTCTGTCTAATTGATTGCATTGTTCCAAACAAGGTTGCAACATGAAATACCGATTCGCAATTGTCGGCCAGACAGGATTTCGTGGCTTGTCGCCAGTCTCCACAGGGAAAAGAGCAGACATAACTTTCTGTGCACCATTCGCGTCTGTCAACTTGGAAGCAGCAAGTCCCGTGGCGGTAGGGTCTGGAGATGATGACGTATACCCAGATGGATTGTCCGGGCTTGGCTCGCTACATCGTGTAAACGAAATGGCACAGAGCCATTTTCGGAATTGCCGCTCACAGTCATCGCATCCGACAATAGGAGAATACCAGTCGCGGCCGCATGCGAAGGTGGTAAGGACTGTGGTGAAATTGGTCATGTAACTGAGGAATGTGCTAGTGACTGTATCGGGTAGATTGTCTGCGGTGTATGATTGCGCACCATTTGGTGGTGAAGGGAGTGGGAGAGAGTAGGCTACACCAGGACAAAATGAAAGAGAATGTACAAGGTTGCATTGAAAACCACCTGTACAACTATGCTTGAGAGTGGTTTGTGTGAACAAAAGGGAAGGAACATACTGGACTTGGTGGCAAAGTAGATTGGGCCACTGACTTGGGTTGAACCTTGAATGACGAATGCGGTGTAGTTGGTCGACGATGTTAGGCCACTGGTTAACCATTGCGTTCTGAAACCCGTCTCGTCTCTTGCCCACACAGTTTGGTTCACAATGGATCCAGTTGCTCGTTGTGCTGATAGAAGACACCCTGTTTGGGGCCCCTTATCGAGACCACTTGATGTCGGCGCAATAACCAGCGTCATGTTTGGGACATTTGTTGGTGGATCAGGTTGAGTCATATTGGCATCCGGTAAAGTGTAGTTTGGAAATGATGGTTTTGGAAGAGTGAATGTTGCAAAAATGGAAGAAAATATAATGGCTTGGTTGGCTGTCGTGTCGCCAAACAGAGGCAGGTCACTCAGCGTTTTATGTATTGGTCCTGTACACCTTTCAACAAGGTTGTGTCGTAAAATAAGTTAGATTGAGACATACCACTGGAAGAGACACCAACGTCAAAAGAAAAACGATTGGCCCCATTGACACTAACAGAAAGTACGCCTCCAGAAAAAAATTGTCCCGTCCAGCTTCCTTGGCCATTTTCCATGGGTATCTCTACAACACCTGCCCGACCAGGTACTGGATCAGCCAAAGAGTCGGAATTACCGGCATTTGTTAGAAAGAATCGTGGCACTGGAGTCGAAGCCGAACACAAGGCAATACTAATTGATAGTGGATTTTGGGAATTTTCAGGAATGGCCCATGATGTTTGCTGCAGTCCTTGGGTATTGAAGGACGATACTTGGTTTAGAGGGAGTTTTTGTCGGGTTTGAGCAATGGATAGCGTAGCGCTTAGAAGGAGCAAGAGAGAATGTGGCAACATTGAGGGTCCTCAATGGACTGCCATTCCTGGTACTTGTCTTTATAATTACGTAATTTACCTCTTAGGGGCAGAGGCTTGCCAGGTCTCAATTTTCGAAAACTTGGAAATTTGTTCGAACCTAGGTGTCAATGACCTGAACCTGCCAATGATGCTGAGATATAAATTATTCTAGCTATGCATGCCTTGTCCATTTCGTGCGGGATTGGCTCTGTACACGAGATGACATTGGTGTGTAATCAGCGTGGATATCCAAAACGCACAACTCTCTTTCTCTCCACTTCCGTCACTTGTGGAAGAAATGAGGTCTGAGACACATGTTTCCACGCAACAGGTACAAAATTAGGGTTCCTTGAACAACGACAATAAGACGGACGCATCGGGCTAAGATGGGTGTTGTGGAGTGTTCCTACTGATGCCCTGCGATGACTACCATGACATGGACGAGGAACGATGACACCCGCCCTTACCACAGCTGGCCTCGGCTTTCCGTGATATGAACGCCGAAGCTTATCATTATTCCATAATATTGGGCACAGCTTGCCGCTGCTGGGTATAATCGGTGCAACCTCTTTCGTCACTTCTGATTCTGGAGGTGATGAAGGAAATTTGGCCTCGCCGACGTCTTCCATCCAGATGCTGGTATTTCCTTGTTGATGTTGAGACATAGCCAGGAAAAAAAGGGTAAAATTGTATGCCAGTACTATGGGAAAGGGGTAGAGATAATTACTGTAGTTGAAAACATGGTACTGCAGGTACTTACAAAGAAACCAGTTGAGGAAAGAGAGAGCAGCAATTATTTGAGTATCTTCAAAAGCCATAGGCGAATACACTTTTGGATTGGAATGAATACTAATAGTGTTCGAGTACAAAGTCCATTACACATACCAAAGAGTTCCACTCCCAAGGAAAACCAGCAAAGTTGTGCAGCACTCCAAGCACTAACGAGCCACAACAACGAGAGCCAACCTAGAAAATGAATGGGTGTTTGTAATGATTCTCAATAACCACCTACAGATCCAAATGAGTTCAAATAGAACAGTGGAAATCAAAGCATCTTCACGGGTTAGAGAAACCGTCAACCTGTAAGCGTATACTTAATGGTCAAATTCCAATTGTGTTACAAGTTAGACGTACATTATGGGAAGAGTTACCACCGTAATACTAGCCGTTGCAATTCCAAGCGGAGCGTACCACAAGTAAATGGAGAACTCTGAATTTGTTAACCTTGACACAACTAGAGCGTCGAAGGCGATCACGACTGGAGAAGAGAAGGTTACCAGCACTGCAGACGGTTAGTTTTGCGGACAAGAAAGAAGCGAAGCGCGCACCGATTATCGTAATACGCATGTACTTCAACATCTTGTTTAAGTCAGACATTTGGGTTCTTTTTTGACGGAGGAGAGACAATGTATTTGTCCAGTGCAGACCGGGTAACGCGACGGAAAGGTCTTGATTCAGATTCTGTCGAGGATAGTAAAGACTAGTAAGTAGATATTTACCCTTCCAGGAGTTACTGTAGGCAGTATTTATAAGTTAATCATAACACATGTGTTTCAAGTCATTGCACAGCCTAGGAATGGTACATTCCAATATTTCCATGATTGTTGAGGGGAGGGTAATAACAGTCTTACCCTTGTCCGACCTATTTCCAGCGAGAATTCAATCCAACACTGCAGGTCGTACCTTAATCCACAACACAAATAGTGCAGAATGCATCAAAGTTGAGGCGCTGACTCTCGCATAAGACAAGACTATGACCTGCTTAGCGGAAAGGTGCGCGCTAAGTATTCTGGGCGCTGGTTCTTATTGATAACCAAAAAAGGAGTGTGATCGCTATTATAGGAACACACAGATGTAAACAAGTACATACCAACGGAACGCCCAGCCAACGCCCAGTACTAACTTGAAGCCAGAGAGAAATCATCTGCTTAGTTCCCATTTCAAACTTGAATGTTGAAGGTCTTGTTTGATAGATCTATTTTAATGCTAGGGTTATCTGGTTTTGGTCGTTGAGTTGCACAGCCTTCGAAGGAAAGTTGAAGGAAACGCAGCCGCCCTGCTCAGCACTCGAGATCTTGAGGCTTGTAGGTCCATCACGTTAGCGGAATCAACTGAAACTTCTCTCTGGACGAGTAAAATCGAGGTGTCAGGGAAAGCGTGCTATATAATCGTATTACCTTCAGATTCTGCTAAACCAGAAAGAACTCTTCCTTAGAAAAAGGTAAGTTTCTACTGAACAATGATGCACTTCAAGTTGGCGTCGGCGGCTTCAATGTACTTAGGCTGGGAATTGATTCCGAGATGCACTATAGTTGTAACAAAGTCGGAAGGTCTAAGAAAATAAATTTGTGGGCATCTAGGTATCAATGACTCAACAGCATTCATATCATTCTGATAAAAAATAGCTACATAAACTTTCAAGAAATATATGATTGTACTTAAGTAGTTGTAGAAATTGAGGTCACAGCTGGACAGTGGAATTGAAATATTATAAAGCCTAACACGTGATATGGAAAGCTTTGATCAACACTGCCCGCTCGCTCACAACACCTTCGCCTTCTCTCTCATTGGTCTCAGTGTTTGTGCCCGTATTTCTATACACACCTGTTTGTTATACCCGTATCCATCTTCTGGTTTCCATTTTCTCCACAATGACCTCAGTTCCAGGACCATTGTAAGCCTCCGTTCTTAGAGTCAAACAAAGTCTTGCTGAACAATATATCATTGTTGCAGACGGAAGAAGATTAGAGTTACCGGTACACCCTGTCTGCCCTTCTAGTTTTGAACAAATCTAACGTACTTCCTACATTCCAGTTGTTGCCGCCGATGGTCTGTCTAAACGTGATGTTTTTCGACTGCCAGATCCCTTCGCAGTAATCACGGTTGATGGAGAACAGACCAATACGACCAGCGTAATCAAGAAAACTTTGAATCCGTATTGGAATGAGAGTTTTGATATGTGAGCCCTACACTCACATGTTGATAACTTACTGAGTCACCCTTGCAGAACCGTGAAGGATTCATCCGTTGTGGCTGTCCAAATTTTTGACCAGCGGAAGTTTAAACGAAAGGACCAAGGGTTCCTCGGAGTTGTGAACGTGAGGGTCAGCGATACTCTTGATCTGGAACTAGGCGGTCATGGTATGTTTTTATTGCTATCGCAGGCTGTGTTGTAGGAATTTGATAATGTTCCCTTGGCTTAGAAATGCTAACGTTGGACCTGAAAAAGTCTAACGATAATCTGGTCGTACATGGAAAAATTATCATTATTTTGTCAACCAATGTTCAACAACCCATTTCAAACCCTGGGCCGGCTCAAGTCGCGGGACTGACTACATCTCTCTCAGAAATGGGACTGAACACAGCGTCTCCTTCTACTAGCACAACAAATCTTTCTCTCAGCACAATGAACCCTGCTCCTCTTTCTAGGTCTCCAAGTTCCCACGCTGAGGCTGGGCCGTCTGTTGCACCCGTCTCCAACGTTTTAGCATTGCCTGCAACCACATCAACGCCTGAAGAACAACCCCAGGTACAGACCCCTGCACCACGCCCCGCGACTACTAGTCTTGCTTCGTCAGCCCCATTGGCCCCAGGACCCCAAACACAAAGCACTAGTGCTCAAAGTACAATTCCAGCGACTCAAACAGCCCAACAAAATGCACAGTTGCGGAATTTCAATCCTAGTGTGGACCAGTATGGCCCTCTGCCACACGGGTGGGAAAGGAGGGTTGATCCTCTTGGACGGATGTACTACGTTGACCACAATACTCGTAGCACAACATGGAACCGGCCGTCACAGAGTGCTGCGGTTAATCATTCTGCTCAGGATAACGAGACTAATGCTGCACGTGACCAGCATAATCGTCGCATCCTCGCAGATGACCTCCTTGAAGCTTCCAATCCGTCTTATCGCGGTAACAGTCCGCAGACCACCCAAACAGCGCCCGTACAGCAGATACAAACGTCGGTCACCACGAGCACTACCACAGCTGTTAGCGGGGCCTTACCTGCTGGATGGGAGGAGCGGTATACACCAGAAGGTCGACCTTACTATGTTGATCACAACACCCGGACGACGACTTGGGTTGACCCTCGTCGCCAGACTGTCCTCCGCGTTATGGGTCCTAATGGAGGGACAGTGCAACCTCAAACCATATCACAGCTTGGTCCCTTGCCCTCTGGTTGGGAAATGCGTCTTACGTCAACTGCACGTGTCTACTTCGTGGACCACAACACGAAAACAACCACTTGGGATGACCCACGTCTGCCTTCAAGTCTGGACGCCAATGTCCCTCAGTATAAACGTGACTTCAGGAGAAAACTTATTTATTTCCGTAGTCAGCCTGCCATGCGGGCTCAGCCCGGAAATTGCCAGATTAAAATCAGGCGTAACCACATCTTCGAGGATAGTTATGCTGAAATAATGCGGCAAACACCAAATGATTTGAAGAAGAGGCTCATGATCAAATTCGATGGTGAAGATGGTCTGGATTACGGCGGTCTCTCAAGGTGCGATAGATAAATATATGATATTCAATGGAATAACACCCTTTCTTCGACAGAGAGTTTTTCTTCCTTCTTTCTCACGAAATGTTCAACCCGTTTTATTGTTTGTTCGAGTATTCAGCGCACGACAACTATACCCTTCAGATCAACCCCGCTTCTGGCATAAACCCCGAGCATTTGAACTACTTTAAATTTATTGGACGATGCCTTGGTCTTGGTATATTCCATCGCAGGTTTCTGGATGCCTACTTCATTGTCAGCTTTTACAAGATCATTTTAAAGAAGAAAGTTACACTCGCTGATTTGGAAAGTGTGGATGCTGAGCTATATCGCGGTATGACCTGGATGCTGTATGTCTGATTGCTTTTCTTTCCCGCCCACCGTTGACACTGCATAAATAGGGAGAATGATATTACAGACGTTATCGATGAGACGTTTACCACTACGGAGGAACGACTTGGAGAGATGGTCACAATTGAGCTAAAACCAGGTGGTGGTGATATCCCCGTAACGGAAGAGAACAAGAAGGAATATGTCGACCTTGTGGTAGAATACCGTATCTTCAAGCGCGTAAAGGAGCAATTCGACGCGTTTATGTCCGGATTCAGCGAGCTTATTCCTCAGGAGCTCATCAACGTCTTCGATGAACGTGAACTGGAACTACTCATCGGTGGCATGTCGGAGATTGACGTGTACGTCTCTTTTTCCCTCCTTATTTCAGAGCTGCAACTGATGTGAATCCCCTTCAGTGACGACTGGACGAAATTCACAGATTATAGGGGATATGAAGTGAATGATGAAGTTATCCAGTGGTTCTGGAAATGTGTGAGGAGCTGGCCTCCTGAGCGCAAATCCCGTCTGCTCCAGTTCGCTACGGGGACATCGCGGATACCTGTCAACGGATTCAAGGACCTCCAGGGATCAGATGGACCTCGCCGATTCACAATTGAGAAGTCGGGTGATCCATCGCAGCTGCCGAAGAGTCATACATGTTTTAATCGCATCGATTTGCCCCCGTACAAGGATTATGCGAGCTTAGAGCAAAAGTTGACGCTTGCTGTAGAGTGAGTTTTTGACGTTTCGTCCTGGGTTAAACGACTTAGATTGTATTTTTAGGGAAACTGTTGGCTTTGGACAGGAATAAAATCTATCATTCTTTGCTCTGTCACTCGTAATGTATTATAATCTTCTTATTTCTCATCTCGTTCTTTTTTGTTGTAAGGCGGTGACTCATATGTACGCGCGCCAAACGATTCCACAGGTGTGTAGTTGAGCATCCATTTACGTTAGATATATTTGGCCAATTCTTATTAAAATAATCATCGGTATCTTCTAGAGTAAAGCGATTGGGCGTGTTAAATTTTCCCTTTGGTATAAAGTGGAAACCTTGTAATGAATAACAGTCCACAGCCGATTTTAGAAGACTTTCGGAAGTGAGGGAAATGCTACAAGTGAATGCTGCTTTCGGGTAATTAATGGTCACATTTTGCTTTTTGTTTCCGGATCTTTCAACGCCTCCATATCAGTAGCTGTCGAATGTTGAGTCAGGGTGGATTCACTCGAAGATCAAATTGTTCGTTGTAAAGGGGTGGTACAAGCACCCTAAATTACCCAGCTTGTATCGCTGCATTGATCATTGACACTATCTTTTGGGTTCTTGTACAAATCAATTACTCCGGTTTCGGTTATCCGGTACTTGAACTCACGAGTACTTCAAGTACCCTAGCAGAGCGATGTTGCATCTGCCCCCCCCCCAGTATAACACATACTGGGTCAGACTACTACTTAAAGAGTTTTGAAAATCTCCGGTAGCACTTCATATAAAACGCCTACCAATGCTAGTAGCCCCTTTTGGGTGACTACGTACCAGTCATGCGGATACAAGTCCGCCTTCTGGTAGCGGTATATATCTGATAATGATCGGTTTTTGACTGGGATCCGCCTTGGATCCGTATTCCAACATCACCCTGATATGAACCAATGCTCTAAGTGTGTGTGTAATATGTACGATAAGAAAGGTATCTGTTATTCTAAATACAGAGCTCTTTGTCAACGCCGTTTCAGACCAGAATAACTGCAATAACGTGACGAGATTTGGAATCTGGATTGACAGGCTCTGCCTTGCATCATTCAGCACCCTAACAGGCAAGGGCCTTGCTGATCACTTCAAGATAACGTAGGAATACTTCTGCACAGAGTTCACTTCAAAATCTTATCCATCAAAGAATACAAGTCAAATTGGATAAATTTTCCAAATACGGAAAATTTGACACTTCTGCGAAGTACCAAATTTAAACAACTCATGGGAGCGCAAATTAAAAAATGACACAAGAATGTCAATTGCATTGGATTTCAACTTACATACGTTCCACATGGTGGCAGAAGGGACAGTACTAATAACTATAGTACCTCAGTGAGCTTCCAGGCCGAACGTCCCGTGCACAGACTCCAATGTCGATTTAAAAAATAATCAGTGTAAGAACACTGCTCTGACATAGTGGTTGAAAACCCACCGTACTGGTTTGATGGCCATGATATTGATTCAAAGATGTATCCACTTTGTAGTTAAGTTAATGAGAGGTATTTTGGGCCGCTGATCTCTGATCTGGGGTCTTCGGCGATGAGTAGAAGTCGAAGAATGCTCCCATGATACCAATCTAGTTTCAATAAGATTCGGCAGTTTTCGCATAGAATTTTAAAGCCCAATCCCAACGTGCCAGATCTCAAGCCTGGATTTCTATGCCAGGGCCCCAATTCAATGACCTTTTCTTTCACTACAGGCAGGTCTTGGGAACGAGACCAATACCAGACCTAGGTAGCTCACGGTTCAAAAAAGGAGAAGCGTCGTCCAGAGAGAACTATGACTTCCAAAATCAATTTTGGCCCGATTTCATTGAGTCATAACTTACGTTGTAGGGTGTTCCGAATGAGGTCGTTGAAACCATTGATATAATCAGGTGCCCCAAGTTATGGTGACGTGAAAAGCGAGTCTATTGCCGGTAAAATAGCTTACAGTTGTCACTGTAATAATCGCTGGTCACACCGTC
>JAIUJM010000190.1:0-22413 GCA_026262225.1 Inosperma sp. D86
TCGTCCAAAGCACCAACTCCAGTCGCCGGAGCGCTCCTTTCAAATATCCTTCACATGGTGGAATGTTAGGGTGTAGCACTGCCCAGGCACCAATGATTATCGTTGAAAGGCATCCCCAGACGATATTGAACAAGGTCCTTTTGGGAGGACCTTCCACACAATTCGAGCATGATTCTTCGCGATGGAAAACGTTCTGAGCATTGGTCGCTTGTACGATGAATTGGTAAGTGAGGAGAAGGAACAGCACGACATAAGCCAGGCGGAACATGTTGGTATGCGGGAGGAGAGTCTGTTGCCTCACTCTAGCCTCCCTTGCATTGTTATTAATGATTCGCTCTGTTCAATGTGCTCAGTTGGAATGAGCGTTTCCATTCACTGAGTGGATGTTTAGATAAGTAATATATATATTGACATAAGGTTCTACCGCGTGTGGTTCATTCATATTGACACTAGAGGTCGCCCTTGTCGACGGAACCTGGCTGTAGCAATTCCACTTGATTCATTTAATTGAAGCATGTCTTTTATACAAATCAGTAATCTCACTTCTACAACCATCATCCACCACTCGTCGCCAACCTTCGGTTGGCTCCTCGTGGCGGCTATAAAGAGGGCGGCGCTTAAAGTTCCCGTGATGGTGCATCACATTGCAAAACAAAGGTTACGTAATAAGAATATTGACCATCCAAGTCTACCTTAACATTACGTAACACAAAAGAACGTGATCTTATTACGTAAAATACAGACCCAGAGGGGACCTTACTTCCGCTTCGCTACAGCCAGGTAATGGTGTGCAGTATCGATCACCCTTGTGATAAGCCTGAGAGTTTAATATGGCTGGAACCGATTTTGTGTGTTGACTCCAACTCTCGTGAAACTCGATCAACTTCATCTCTTGACATCCCGACAAGACTACCAGGCCGTATCTTAAGTCTCCTCAGAGAACGAGACAGACTCAGCAGAAAGGCGCCGTGCCATGTTAACATTTGAATATGTATTCATTTATAGCCGATCACCACCAAATCAAGGCACTTCAATTCAAAACATCTGGGCCGATGTGTGCGAATAATCTGGGGGCTGTTGAACGAGACCCATGGTGGCATGGTGAGCGGTGGATAAAGACCTGCAACTTCAACTAACACGTCTGATAACCAAATCGTGAGCATTTGCCATATTAATATTGTAGTCACTTAGTTTGTATTCGATATGGACCACTCGACCTGGAGATCTGTAACGTATAATAAGTGTGAACCGGACACAAAACGCAAGATGGCAAGTCCGGGAAGAAGGGGGAGATACATGCACTTTTGGAGTGCTTCAAGCGTGAGAAGACCATTTCCGTCCTCCAGGCTCCACGTTCTACTAGATCCATCACTAGTGTTGATTTTATGGTTTATAGAAAGCGGGCCTCTATCGTTTGTCCTCAGGAAAGTGGTAGGAACATCATTACTTATTGTTACTTCGGTATGACAGGACACTTGCAAGTTGGACTCGATTTACATATATTTGTACAATGATCCGAGTCCTGTATCAATTTTCACGAACAAAAGCAACAGATTTGTAACGAGTCCATGCAATAACAATGTAGAAGGGTAGTATCCCTTGATCAGCAGAGCTTAAGGAAACTTTATGGTGTCATATATGTAGCAAGGTGTGCCGGAAATCTGGGGGGGTATTCATAAGAGATGGGGATAAAACTGAGACCAATCCACGGCAATGAATGCATTCGGAGGCAGATGTCGCAAGAGTGCAAGAGCTTGTCCAAGAAGTACAAGTCTTGCACATGCATATGCGACTACCGTGAGTACTGAAATGGATACCCCCACCAAACCGAATGATTCATCGCAAGAGCAGAATAGGATTGCGACGATGATAGCGACGATTAAACCGAAGGGGACTGCACCAAATGGGATGATAGTAACGCCCAGAGATGCGACACGCCAGAGTTTTTGTTCTTGGTGCGTGGGAAAAGGGAGATTCCATCCTGCACAGTGAATGCCGCCGAAGAGAGTGCCGAATAGTAATAAAATTGTGATGTGGATGACCTCGGAATACTCGTGCTCTGGAACGTAGAAAGTGGGGACGTGTGTGGCATCAACAGGGAAGGAAGTTGATCCTACTACCAAGTCAATGAGAGTGTAAATGAAGGCCATGCCGAGTGGGATGATCGGGAGGAGGAGGAATAGAGGAATCCCAATCCAATAGTCTCCAAAGAAAGTCCGAATATCGTGAATTAACTGGGACCGCAAAGAACGGCCCCGCTGCAGTTACTGTTAAAGATAGAAGCACTTAAAGAACAATCACTCACTTCTCCTGTATGTCTCTCCTCATCCGTCAGCTTGCGCTTCATGTACACTCGCACAATAGCTTGCGCACCGAGCGGCTTATCCCACCAGAGTATGAATGTGATTCCATTCAGACTTGCAAGCGCCAGCGTCGTCAGTTCCAGCTGCGTCAAGTCCAGCCCTTGAACGTGACGAGCAATACATTGAACGATAAACCAAGACGACTGGAGTATGAAGATCGCCTTGGAGAGCCCATCGCCCTTTGATCTGTGTGTTATCTCGGCTTCCGTCAGTCGAATCTTGAATTCTTTATCCTTGACTAGCTCTCGAAGCATCTCCAATGTCAGGATCGTCGTTCTACCTTCCTCGGGCTCAGGCGGATTCTCAGACGGTGCACGTCCTTTTTCGGTGTCTGCCCCAACCAAAGGGGTGTTCCTTGGTTCATCTCTTGCAGCGAGTTCCGCCCCAGTACTTGCTCCCGATGATGCCGAATTTATATCTCTGTCTACAGGTTCGACAAGGTGAATTCCTCCCATGATCAAAAAGTGTCCATGCTTCAATGTCCAGGCTGTGGGCACTTAATATCTATCCAACTATGCCACGCTTATGCTCACCTGGATTCATAGCACCCGTGATCTCAGACAACGAAAACCATGCCTTCAACATCTTCCAGATCCCATCCTCCTTGTAACCTACGCTGACTGGAGTCACAATATATATATAACGGAGAGGACTGTCAACACACCTTTTGCTCCATTGTATACGTCTCTGACAGTCACTGCTGCCAACCTTTGATTCAGTGCCCAACAGGGCAGGATCTCTGGGGCCATAATCGTCCAAAACATCAGCTCCAGTCGGCGGAGCCCTCCTTTCAAAGGTCCTTCACAAGGGGGAATGTTAGGGTGTAGCGCTGCCCAGGCACAAATGATCGTCGTTGAAAGACATCCCCAGATGATGCTGAACAAAGTCCTTTTGGGACGATCATCCAAGGTTACTTCTTCCCGAGAATGGATGTTAGGAGTATTCGTTGCTTGTACGATGAATTGGTACGTGAGGAGGAGGAAAAGTAGGACATAAGCAAGGCGGGACATGGGAGATGTGGGTTATCGCCTCACTCTGGTCCCTCTTTCCTTTTAGTATTAAATCGAGCTGTTCAACACGCTCAGCTGACTTCCTCAAATGGAACATGGCTTGCGGTATCTTAGAGCTTATCGAAGGCCCACAAATGCCTATAAATGATCAACAGGACAAAGAAGCGAAAACTCAACCAGATTCCGAATTTTGCCATGTTCAGGTACAGTCCATCCAAAGTACCAACAGAATATTTGCAAAATTGGAGACTAATACGACCGACTGCCAAAGAGCACTGTCGGAGGGTCATCATCTTCGATAGAAATTTCAGGGCACATGCAACTCACAATAATTTGTTTCTAATGTCCCTTCTTAAACTTTGACTGCATTGTCCCTACATGTCATAGTCCTGTATCGTCCTTTGGAAATTTGAAATGTTCACAGTTGTTGATGTTATGACGAGTGTGTAAGGAACAAAGAAAAATTACCGGCATTAAGAAATTTCATAAGGTGAAGGACAGAGGAAACAGAAGTCAGAAGGCGGTCAACGTACCTATAAATTGGCATCAGGATATATTCCTCGAGATAAAGGAGCCGGGCAGATTGATCACGGTGCATGTGGCCCCAGACGATGGCGGATGAAGCCCCAAAATGAAGGCTGCCGGAAACACTATCAAGGAAGTCATGCAAGGAGCTCATCGGCCTCTTGAAATAATGGGTTTCTCAACTTCACTGAATTCGAAGTAGCGTCAGAACAGAGGAATTCCGAGTCTGAGGATTTTGCAGAGAAGTTGAACATCGTCGACCATCTCAGATGACTTGAACGGTGACTGTCGGCCCGACATACTGTAACATTGTCGGACCCAGATTCCGTTACATACTCCTGCTCGTATCGGAACAGCCTAAGTATTCATATTATTCCTCCTTGGTGCAGGCATCTAGGCAGGAATTTCTTTGAATTCTGATAACACTTTAGATTCTCCAAAGGACAATGGGTGAGCCAATGGTGACAACAGTCCCATCGACATCCCCATGAAACGATGCTCACTGCGTTTACATAAATTTCATTGAAGAACGCTCACCTTTTTGGCCGGTTGGACAAAGACTTGTAAGTTGCATCATGATATCTATTCTCCCTGACCATGGCAACTTTCCATTATAGTTTGTTATCGTTTTTATACTTTAGATAGGCAACCGATTCAGAGCGAAGGTCTTGAAGATCTGCCGGACTGGTTTATGAAGGTACGTTTCTGAAATGGGTTCGTGCTTTTCGTTCTCCAGTAACTAGTCGTATGTGTGTGGCTCAGTATGCGGATCGTTTCGCTGGGCCAATATTTTTATGGAGCCAATGAATCACATTTATAGGCAGACTTTGGTGGTCTGGGAAGTTACATTTGTCATCCAACGCATAGCACTCCTACTCACTTTTACAATGCTAGACCGAAACATGGATTTCTAGACATTAATCCCCGATTGGATGAATCGAAACTCAAATTACGACTAACTACTCAGGCTTCTCCCTTCGCCTTTTTCTTGTAGGTATTACCTTGCTGCGCGAAGTTGTCATTTGATTACAGTATGTTGGTATTCTGCTTGCCGCACACCTCTGAAATTCCCCGGCACCTCATGATATCTTTCTTGAAAAATTTCTGGTCCCTTCTTATGTAGGTGCATTTTCGAGCCCTGGATGCTTCATATTTGTCACTGACATACAGGCTTTACAGAGCACCAAGACGCAGCATCCCATCTTGCCAGTTGTGCGGTTGCTGTTCTCATCCTCCGCATTCTACTGGATCCATCATTATTTAGTGTTGATCCTAGCTTGGATCATTCATCCTCAGGAAAGAGGTAAGTAGATATTGCTACCTCGTTATGGGCCGATGGCACACTTAGAGCTGGACTCGATTTATGTATTTTTACACGATCCTGTATCGATTTTCGTAATGTAATGTGGTAACAGATTTGTATCTACTCCAGGCAATGACAATACGAAAACATCTAATTTTGCAAGGATGTAGGGTTTTACATATAGTAACAGAAAGCATACATGGTATACCAGAAACGTCAAGGGATGCTCAAAAAAAATGGGGATAAAACTGGGACCAATCGACGGCGATGAACATATTCTGAGGCAGATGTCGCAAAAGTGCGAGGGCCAGTCCAAGAAGTACAAGCCTCGCGCATGCATATGCGGTTACAACTAGCGGGAATAGTAGCAAGATTTGTTGCATGGCAAAGTAGACATTCGAGTCCGAGTCTGAGTCTGAGTCAGAGCTCACTGACCGAAGGATCAAGGCGATGGTAAGACTGAGAAGGACTGCACCCATTGGGATGACTGTGACACCCAAAGATGCGACACGCCAGAGTTTTTGTTCTGGGTAAGTGGGGAAAGGAAGATTCCATCCTGCACAGTGAATGCCACCAAAAATAATGCCAAATAGTAATAAAATTGAGATGTGAATGTACTTGGGATGTGGGTGATTTGGAACGTAGAAGGTGGGAACGTGTGTGGCATTGACAGGAAAGGATGATGATTTTCCCCAGAGGTCAGCGAGAGTGGCAATGAAGGCCATAGTGGAGGCGCTGATCGGAGAGAGGAGAAGTACAAAGAGGGCCAAAGGGAAAATCCGAATATCTTCTTTATTCCGACATAGAACAACGTCACGAATAGTAGTCAAACAGCCTCCAAAGACTTCTTGAAGCAAGGGAATTAACTTGGACCGCCAAGAATTCTTTCGCTGCGATTATTTGTTAAAGATAGAAAGGGCCAAGTGGGAACCACTCACTCCGCTTGTGTTTCTCTCCTTATCCGTCAGCTTGCGCTTCATGTATACGCGCACAATAGTCTGCGCACCGAGCGGCTTATCCCACCAGAGTATGAATGTGATCCCATTCAAACTTGCAAGTGCCAGCGTCGTCAGTTCCAGCTGTGTCAAGTCCAGCCCTTGAACGTGACGTGCAATGCATTGAACGATAAACCAAGACGACTGGAGTATGAAGATCGCCTTGGAAAGCCCATCGCCCTTCGATGTACGTGTTATCTCGGCTTCAGTCAGTCGAATCTTGAATTCTTCATCCTTGACCAGCTCCCGAAGCATCTCCAACGTCAGAATTGTCACTCTACCTTCTTCGGCCTCAGGCGGATTCTCAGACGATGGACGTCCTTTTTCAGTGTTTGCCTCGACCAAAGGGGTGTTCCTTAGTTCGACATTAACATCCCTTGCAGCTCGTTCTGCTTCAGTACCCCCCACCTCTCTGTCCACAGGCTCGACAAGGTGAATTCCTCCCATGATCAAATAGTGTCCATGCTTCAATGTCCATGCTAGTAGATCACTTAATAGTTGTCCATATAGTATGCAACTCATATACTCACCTGGATTCACAGCCCCCGTGATCTCGTACAACGAAAACCATCCCTTCAATGTCTTCCAGATTCCATCCTGCTTGTAATCTAGGGCGACTGGTGTCATAAATATGTTTAGTGGAGAGAACCCTCAACACACGGTTACACACCTTTTGCTTCATTGTATACATCTCTGACAGTCGCCGCTGCCAACCTTTGATTCAGTGCCCAGCAGGGCAGGATTTCTGGGGCAATAATCGTCCAAAACATTAACTCTAGTCGCCGGAGCCCTCCCTTCAAAGATCCTTCACACGGTGGAATATTAGGGTGTAGCGCTGCCCAGGCACAAATGATCGTCGTTGAAAGACATCCCCAGACGATATTGAACAAAGTCCTTTTGGGACGATCATCCAAGGTTACTTCTACCCGAGAGTGAACAGTGTCCGGAGTATTCGTTGCTTGTACGATGAACTGGTATGTGAGGAGGACGAACAATAGGACATAAGCAATGCGGGACATGTTGGTATGGGGGATGAGGGCATCATGTCGCCTCACTCTGGTCTCCCCTTTTATGAAATGATTCGAGCTGTTCAACACGCTCAGCTGATCTCGCTTGCAGGATCGCCGAGTTCCTTAAATAGAATGAGCGTTCCAATTATTTAGCCCCCTCAGGCTCGCTGAGTTGATGTATAGATAAGTAATATATTGACACATAGTTCTACGGCATGTGGTCGACATGGTTTGCGGTATTGAGCAGCCTTGTGATAAGCCCCAGAGCTTATTGTTGGAACCACTTCAACTCTCAAGTAAACATCTTGGAACGCAATAGACAGCGGCATGCGTTTGTAAGTATTTCATATGTGCATCCTAACCATTGTACCCTAAGACAACAATGGTTACTCAGAGAACGAGACGTGGACTGAGCAGAAAGGTGCCATGCCATATTCGTATTTCTTCGAACCAGTCTTTATAGCTGACTACCTCTTGAGAACATCGAAGCCGAAGCGCTCGGTTAACAAAGGTGACTCCTGGTGTAACTTTCCATTTTTTCACTGCATACTAGACACTTGTGCGGTACAAACTGAACACCGACAACTTGAAATGAGCTACGTGTCCAAAGAGCAACGATGTATAGTGGAAGCGGGCTAGGAAGCGATGAGTGAGGTAAAATTTGCCAACTGCGACTCTTACGATTATAATCTCTAAAATTTGGTTTCGTTGAGTCTTGATCCAGTCGTCAGCGGGAATACTACAAAGTTCGGAAACTTACTGGTAGACGATTTAAGCGTGAACGACTTACAGATTCACGTCATTGTTGAAAATATTAGGTATCGTTTATCTTTATAAACGAACCAGTCAGAGTGTGTTAAATCAATCGAGATGACCATGACTTTGGCGCTAAGGGATATTCTATTGAGACATGAAAAACCCAATCAGCACTTGAAGTTGATGGATAAGAGGGTTTCACCACATTTCACCTTCACGGAAGCTGGAGAAACGACGCGTTTCACTTTTCATCTTTTGAATTGATGGAATTTAGCAGGATGGCTTTCGGATGAACTAGTACGGTTGTGGAGTTGAGTGCAAAGGACAACTGACTCTTCCCTTTTGCCATCACGACTGAACGTATGAGTTGGCTAAATAGGACTCGAAGATTCCATGCTTTCGGTGCGTGAAACGGCTTGGAGGGGAGTGGAGAACATGCGAGCTGTGAGTGGAGACGAATGTTTTCGATGTCTGTGAACGGATGGCTCAAAGAATCTACAGTTTGGAACGTCGACACCTGGGTTCAAAGGGATGTGCTTTTGACACACTCACCAAAAGTTAAATATGATTGTATGATTTTCACCGATTGCCCTCCAAAGATTTTGGGACCAAGGAGACACCACGCCAAGTGTGCTGTTGAGAATGAAGACTGGCTACTAGAAACGACATCATCTCGGTCCTGCATATCTTTGTTTATCGTTAAACCGGACAATAAAATTTTTCAGGGCAACTCACAGGATTAATTTTCATAATGAGAAGCTGTTCCCCTGAGATAGGCAAAGGCGCGATGAATGTGTCCTCATGGCATAATTATTGACGCTTTGAATTGCATGAGATGAGATGGTTAGGAGACAAGGAGGAATAACCAACCTTCAGAAAAGAGGCCCGACCGAAGTCTTGGACTCTCTACAGGCAGCCAGGTTTCGGAGACAATTCTCTTGAGTTTGTCATCTTCCCCATTTGTGTAACAGCGACTTCAACTTCAGGAGCTAGAATTACACGTCGCCAGAATACATGGCTTCCTAGATTTTCAAATATCTTTTGTGCGAGCAAATTTCAATCCGGGACGAATGTGGTGTGTCTAGAAGCGATATTAGAAGTTGTCAACGGATGTGGCACAATCAGATACTTGTTAACAGAGTCATAGACGACGCTTCAATATTGGTAGCCGAAAATGCGGGGAACGCAAACGAGAACGTCGCGTACAAGTCGGTTGAACAGGCTGTTGGCCACGGACCGTTCTTTCCATCATCCATGCATCTGGTATTGTTGACTTTGGCCATGGCAGCACACTGCAGTCGCATCCAGTGTAGATTTAGATCAAGGTTCCTAGGAAGACATGGAACAGATTCACCGTGATCGCCTGTTCGTGTCGACCGGAAAAAGGTAAGTTCATTCAAACTTGCATGGCCGTGACTGATCAACCTTCCGAACGTCTAGTTCGTGTTTGCAAACCCTAACTCCATCGACACCATTTGCAACTGAAAGCAGGTCTCAAGCACAAACTGCGAGTGCTATATATTCTCGGCACATTCGGATCCCAACTTTGACCTTTATGAGTGAATGTCCGCCGTCTATATTTATTGACGTCAGTTGACGTCCTATCGACCCTTTCGTGGAAACGACTAGTAAGTTGTGTACCGATTCTTGTCATGATGGCCATCGTAACTTTGAGATATAGTTTGTTATCATTTCCGCTTCTGCATTTGCTGGCCTTGTCGTTGACCACAACCGCGGCCGCTCGAGTGCTTACAACCAAGATTTGGCAGAGTAGTTGACTCTACGAAGGTGGGTTCCTCCAACGGTTTAATTTCTTCCTTCCGTTTTCTGACGAATCTCAATTATTGGATAGGTAGATTTTGCCACCAAATGGTGGCTTCTAAAAGTTCATTTCATTTTCCATATACACAATTCGCGATCTATTGCGCAGCCCTTTTACTCACTTTTCCAATTCCAAACCGAAACATTTTCCGTGCATCAGCCCCTGACTGGACGTGAATCAAAACTCAAAACTGACCAACTTTCACCGTACTGCGCGAAGAGGCTCCGTCAATCCAGAGTTTACGATTTACTTACGTTGGGATTCTGCTCGGCGCAACACCCATTTCCTCAAGCGTCAGCCACAGGGTCTCGCTTGAGCCTTCTCAATCATGTAGGCGCATTTTCGAGCCTTAGACGCTTTTGTATTCGTAGTTTACATGCCAGCTTTGTAGAGTGTCAGGACATATCATCTCATCTTGCAGTACCCGCGCGGTCGTTATTCCTTTGCCCTTTACTTCTTATGGGACACTATCATCCTCTACTAAAGATTCGACGTGTACAACGCATCATTAGTGTTGCAACACTAGGGTCTCCAAGCTGACGGCTTTGTGGATGGCAGGCTTGTATTGTTCGTCGTCAGAAAATATAGTACATGTAACTGATTTGTAACGAGTCCATGCAGTACTGGTAAGAATACGGAAGTATCTAATTTGGCATGGATGTCATTTGAATTGCATAGCATAAGGGAACAGAAAGCAGACTTTATGAGGTCATATATAACATGTACCAGAAATGGCGAGGAATATTTAAAAGAAATGGGAATAAAACTTGGACCAATCGACGGCGATGAATGCACTCGGAGGCAGATCTCGCAACGATGCAAAGACTGATCCAAGATCTAGAAACCTTGCACATGCATATGTCAATATCACGACTGCTAGAATGCATACCCCCAGGCGACGGAAGAAATATATTAAAGCGGAGAACAGGATTCCGAGGATGATGCCGGCGATAATACTGGAGAGGAATACACCAATGGGGGTGACACTGATGACACCCAGAAATGGGACACGCCACAGTCTGGGGAGATCCTGAGTCAAGGCTGCAAAGGGAATGCCGTGGAAGAGAATGGCAAGTAGTGAGAAAATTGAGGAGCACATATACGGAGAATACTCGTGCCCTGGAGCGTGGAACATGGGAACGTGTGTGGCATCGACAGGGAAGGGCGGTGATTCAAGAAAGAAGCACATGATCGTGTAAACAATAGTCATGCTGAGGGCGATGATTGCAGAGAGGAGAAGTCGAAGAATGGCCATAGGGAGGACAATCAACCAATTTACGAAAATGTTTCCTTCTGCCTGACATAAAACGTCACGAATTGCAGTCAATCGGTTTTCAAACAATTCTGGGAAACCAATCAACTTGGACATTTTAAAATTTCCTCGCTGCAATTACAGGTTAAATATTGAAGCACCTAAGAACGGATTACTCACTTCTTCGTCTCTCTCCTCATCCGTCAGCGTACGCCTGATGGTCACTCGCATAATAGTTTGCGGATTGAACGGCTTATCCCACCAAAGGATGAATGCGATCCCATTCAAAACTGCAAACGCCAACGTCGTCAGTTCTAGCGTAGTCAAGTCCAGCCCTTGAACGCGACGCGCAATGCATTGTAGGATAAACCAAGATGACTGGAGTATGAAGATCGCCTTGTAGAGCCTGTCGTTCTTCGATGTACGTGCTATCTGAGCTTCCGTCAATGGAATTTCGAACCCGGGGACAAGGACAAGTTCTTCAAGCATCTCCAACGTCAGGATCGTAACCCTACCCTGCGTAGGCTTGGCATTTATCTCAGAACGATCCTGTCCTTTTTCCGTGTCCCCCTTGTCTGAAGTGCCGCTAGGTTCGACAATTTGTTCCATTCCCCTTGGTGCTTTCAACGATGCCTTAAGCTCAGGTGGCCCGGGCTCGACAAGATGGATTCCTCCCATAATCAAAAGGTATCCATGCTTCAACGTCCATGCTGACAGGCTACTTAATATTGTCCATATATGCGACGTGTATGCTCACCTGGGTTCACGGGACCCGTATTCTTGGAAAGCGAAAAGCATCCCTTCAACCTCTTCCAAATCCCATCCTCCTTGTAACCTAGGCCTTTGGCGTCAGACAATATATGTAGTGGAGACGACTCTTAAACACACCTTTCGCTCCATTGTATATATCTCTGGCAGTCATCGCTGCCAATCTTTGATTTAGCGCCCAGCAAGACAGGAACTCTGTAGACAGAATTGTCCAAAACATCAATTCCAATCGCCGGAGCACTCTTTTCAAGGGTCGTTCATAAGGTGGAATGTTAGGGTGTGGCACTAGCCAGGTACAAATGATCATCGTTGAAAAGCATCCCCAGACGATATTGAACAAGGTCCTTTTGGGAGGACCTTCCGCACTTAAATTCGAGCAAGGTTCCTCGCGAAGAAAGATATTCGGAGAGTTGGTCGCTTGTACGATGAATTGGTATGTGAGCAGCAGGAACAACAGGCCATAAGCAAGGCGGAACATGTTGGTTTGGGAGGAAGGGAACCACCACCGGAAAATTCCGGGACGATGCGGGGTTCTTTTAAAGTTTCCACTTTACATAAGCAATGCTATCAGTCCTGCCTGATCATGAACTTTTCACGCTCGTATTGTTCCCATTGTCTAGATCTGTTTAAATACACCAACTCTCATGTTTCCTGCACGTAACTATATATCCACCAATGACTGAGAATTTCCTTATGAGCTCCACAAAAAAGAGCAAGCTTGGATTTTTCAGAATGAGACTCGGATGGCCTTCACCGGATACACTTACACGATATATGTTATCATGGCCCTGCTTAATAATATGGAAAAGACCACGACTGCAGCGTCCAGCCAAAGCCTGAGCTTATTGTTGGAACCGATTTTCCATAATGTGTTCCCCCTGAGATTAGCCAAAGCGCGATGAATGTGTCCTCATGGCAGCGTTTATAGTTATTGACGCTTTACAGTAAATTCATGATCAGGGATTCCATCAGCGAACTCTTCAGCTTTCTAGGTTTTCAAGTTTTCGAGTCCTAGATGGAGGATGCATCATCCCATCTTGCTAAATGCTTGCAGTCGATCGGTCGTTATGGCTGGCATGTATTTTCCGACGATTTTGTGTGGATTTTCTGCATGTAAACACAAGTATCTATACCGAGTTCCTGGGAGGCTGGAATAACGAAACAGGAGTATCTGATTGAAATTCAGCAGGGATATTATATCCTTGATCTGCAGAGCATAAACGAACAGAGGTAGAGATTATGGTGTCATGTATAACCAGAAATGTTGAAGACGTTCAGAAGAAATGAGGATAAAACTGGGACCAATCGACAGCGGTGAATGCAGTCGGAGGCAGATGTCGCAAGAGTGCAAGGGCTTGTCCAAGAAGTATAAGCCTTGCACATGCATATGCGACTGCCGAGAGTGCTGGAATGAATATCGCCACAATACCGAATAAATCATCATCGCAAGCGCAGCACAGGATTACGACGATGGCAGCGATGATAAAACCGAAGGGGACTGCACCAAATGGGATGATAGTGACGCCCAGAGATGCGACACGCCAGAGTTTCCACTCTTCGTAAGTGGGGAAAGGGAGATTCCAGCCTGCCAAGTGAATGCCGCCGAAGATAGTGCCAAATAGTAGTAAAATCGAGAGGTGGATGTACTCGGAATGCTGGTGCTTTGGAACGTAGAAAGTGGGAACGTGTGTGGCATCAATGCCACAGGCAGTTGATCCTCCTATTGCTAGGTCCATGATTGTGAAAACGAAGGCTATGCTGAGGGGAACGATGGGAAAGAGGAGAAGAATGGCAAAAGGAAGAAAAATCCAATTGAAAAGGTTGAAAAGAACTTCTTTTTTGTCCCGATGTCGAAAAACATCACAAATCGTAGTCAAACAGTCTTTAAACAATTGTTGAATTGTGGGAGTTATCTGGGACCGCAAAGAATTCGTTCGCTGCAATTTCGGGTTAAAAATAAAATCGTTGGCCAAGAACTTGAATCACTCACTTTTCTTCTGACATCTCTCTCCGCATCTGTCAGCTTACGCTTCAAGTACACTCGCACAATAGTCTGTGCACCGAGCGGTTTGTCCCACCAGAGTATGAACGTGATCCCATTCAGACTTGCAAGCGCCAGCGTCGTCAGTTCCAGCTGTGTCAAGTCCAGCCCTTGAACATGACGTGCAATACATTGAATGATAAACCAAGATGACTGGAGGATGAAGATCGTCTTGGAGAGCCCATCGCCCTTCGACGTGCATGCTATCTCAGCTTCGGTCACTTCAATCTCGAACTCGGGATCGTGGACAAGTACTTCAAGCATCTCCAACGTCAAGATCGTCACCCTACCCTTCTTAGGCTTGGGTTTAATCTCAGCAGGGCTCTCTCCTTTTTCCATGTCTGCCTTGACTGAAGAGGCCCTAGGTTCGATCTTGACGACAGCTTGTTCCATTCCCGTTGGTGTTTCCGACGATGTTGATTTTACCTCAGGCTCAGCTGGCTCGACGAGATGGATTCCTCCCATAATCAAAAAATGTCCATGCTTCAATGTCCAAGCTGGTAATAATATTAGGCCACTTAATATCGTCTGTATACTCTATGTGTATGCTTACCTGGATTCGCAGTATCGTTAAGCTCGGACCATGAAAACCACCCCTTGAACGTCTTCCAAATTCCGTCCTGCTTATACCCTAGGCGTTTGGCGTCACAAAATATGTTTAGCGGAGACGACCCCTTAACACACCTTTCGCTTCATTGTAAATATCTCTGACAGTCATCGCTGCCAATCTTTGATTTAGCGCCCAGCAAAGCAGAATTTCAGGAGCCAGAATTGTCCAAAACATCAACTCTATTCGTCGGAGCGCTCCTTTCAAAGGTCCTTCACATGGTGGAATGTTAGGGTGTAGCGCTGCCCCAGGCACAAATGATCGTCGTTGAAAGGCATCCCCAGATGATATTGAACAAGGTACGTTTCGAACAACCGTCCACACAACTCGGGGGTGGGTCTTCGCGAAGGAAAATATTGGGAGAATCGCTTGCTTGTACTATGAATTGGTACGTGAGGAGAGGGAACAGCAGGACATAAGCAAGGCGGAACATGTCGCATGTGGAAGGAGAGTCTGTCGCCTCACTCTATCCTTTTATTAATCGAGCTGTCATGCTCAGCTGATCTCGTTTGCAGGCTTGCCGAATTCCTCAAATGGAATGAGCGGTCCAAGTAGCTCACCGATCCCCTCATTTAATATCTATATTGACATAAGGTTCTACGGCATGTGGTCCATCCGTATCAACATGGTTTTTGCGGTGAGTATCAGAACTCATGCATCATGGTTGGAACGAATTCCGTGAGCTTGGGTAACATCTTGGAACGCAGTTTTTCTTGACATCCCAAACGGCTGTATCCTGACACGACGGTGACTACCAGGATGCTTCTTTCCAAGAACGGGATGTGAACTCGGCGGAAAGGTGCCTTGACCGTATACTAGGTGACGTGCTATTCCCTTTTCCTCAGGCCAATCCACCCACCTATTTTCCAATGAGGAGTTCGAATCCTTGGCTAAGTGATGACACGCTGCAAGATAGCGTCAAAACACTAATGGCCTCCACTGTTGCCACATGAAACGATGAATCATGGCAGCAATCCAGAGGAGAAATAATACATTGCGCAAGGGGACGTAGGATGAAGAGAATCGTTGTCATTGTCAACAAAGGAGGATACACGGGCTGGAGATGCTGAGGGTTCGGACGTGACGGTGACTATCAAGGGCGGTAACTGGAAGAAAAATCGCGGAGGACTTGCGTCACGAAAAGAAACTTACATCGAACATGATTTTTGGGAGAAAGTCCGCAAATGCCTATAAACGATGAACAAGATAATGAAGAAAAACTGACTCCGACTTTGGCCGGGTTCAAGTGCGTCCATCTAGAGTATAAATACAAATGGAAATTAATAAATCAATCCACATCAAATATTTCCGACTGACCAACAAAGACCAATGTTGTGGAGTCAGGGTCATCCTCTTGGGTACAAAAACGAGAATGTTCAGGACGCAGGCAACTTCCCGCATCGTCTCCATATGAGTCCTGTACCATCCGGTTGAAATGTTCAGAGACGGAGTCAATTAAGAAAGGAGCTGCATCGAAGAAATCAGTCACGAATATTGCATGAAAACCAAAATCAATACAGATAACCATTTAATTAAATATGAAGTCGTCCAACATCCCGAAATACGAAGTTCCAACTGCAATGGGGATATCGCGTGAGTATCTTCAATTGACCTGGATGCAATGTAATGAGTCAACGTAACATGAAGGGTAGAGGAAGCAAAAAAACCAGGAGGCAGCTAACGTACCTTGCAGATGTACATTTGCTTGTATTACGATGTGTATCTCCAGATAAAGGTCGAAGTAGGGAAATCTGCATGCAGTTATGCAGGAGTCAATTAAATAACGGCGTTTTCAATGTGAGGAACTTCACTGGAAGTGCATAGCAGAGGAAGTGTCGTCAACACAACATCGGAGCAACCGCGAAGTGTCGGACCGAGACTCCGTCGCCCTGACTGCAGCGGTCCTCACTTGTTTTGATTTCTTAGATGACGTTCCGTATTCTGCAGAGGACTAACGACAATGGTGTTTCAATCCTCATTATTTTTTGAAAATTTGAATTTATCACTTGCCCTGATGCAACTCTCGTTTTCGAATTTTCAATTCATGTCTTCCGTCTATATTACCTTCCACGTCACGCGTCACCCATTGACGTTTTCATGAAACAACGAGATAGAGGTCTCATTGCAATGATGTCCGTCGCACTTTTTTATAACAGTTTGTTATAATTTTTATCATTGACTGCCACCTAGTCAGGGCGTTCAAGCAGATGGCTCCAAGATCTTGCGAAGTGGTTAACGAAGGTATGTTCCTCGCAATGGGTCTTTGCTTTTCGTTCTCCAAGCAACTAAGTAATCATAGGTGCAGTTCAGTATTTGAATATTCGCAGGACCAGGATTTTCACGACATCCACAAAGCCGACGAATCGCACTTCAAGTATCGATGGGCAGCTACGGTCGATGGAAGTACATTTCGTGATCCGCCGCACGATTCGTTTGCTCAATTTTCCACTCCTAGATGGAAACGTGGATGTTCTGATTAACCACTTTCCTCTCTTCACTTTTTTTTCCGGATCTTTTACCGTATTGCGAATTCAAATAATAATTTGCTTTTTTTAGGGGCTCTGACAATTACTTTGGTTGACATTATGCTTGGCGATGGTCACCCAACTGGTTTGAAACCCCTGGAATCGCTTAGCATACTATCAGTCTTCCCATTCATGCAGGTGCATTTTCGAGCCTTAGACGCTGTATCTATGGCTGACGTGCTAGCTTTGCAGAGTGTCGAGATATGTTATCCCATCCTGTCAATGCTTGCCGCCTGAGTCGCGCGGTCGCCATTCCTTCCTTGCTATGGAATACCATCATCCTGTACATTCGACTGAATTTATGCTGTATGGCTGGCTGGCTTATATCGTTCGTCCCGGTAGAACACACCGCTATTTGGGTATGATGGCATATTTCAAGTTAGAATACATATTTTGCGCGATCCTGTATCGATTTTGTGAACTAAAGTGACAGAATTGTAACGAGTCCACATAACGATTCAGACAATACGGAATTATCTATTTAAAATTTGGCATCACCCTTGAACTACAGAGCATAAACGAACTTTATGATGTCAAATATATAGCGAGGTGTACCAGAAATGTCAAGGAACCGAAAAGCCGAAGGGGCCGATATTTATCAGAAATGAGGATAGAACTGGGACCAATCGACAGCGACCAATGCACTCGGAGGCACCTGTCGCAAGAGTGCAAGGGCCTGTCCAAGAAGTACCAGCCTTCCACACACATATGCGACTACCAAGAGCGGACTGAGTGTTGAAAACGCAAACCCAAAAGGGTCATCGAAAAAACAAAACAAAATTGCGGGAATGACACTGATGATTAAACAGAAGGGGACTATACCAATTGGGATGACTGTGACACCCAGAGATGCGACACGCCAAAGTTGCTGTTCTTGGTAAGTGGGGACCGGGAGGTTCCAGCCAGCACAGTGAATGGCCCCGAAGATAGTGCCAAATACCACTAAAATCAAGGCGTGGAAGCCAGTGAACTTATGCGATGGAACGTAGAATGTGGGAACGTGTGTGGCATCAACAGGGAAGGAATTTGAACTTCCTAGAAGTTCAATGATAGTGAAAATGAAGGTCGTGGTGAGGGCGATGATTGGATAGAAAAGAAATAAAAGAATGGACAAAGAGAGCGAAATCCAATTTAAAAAAATATTTCCTTCCTTCCGACATAGAACAGTGTCACGAATCGCAGTAAGACTGTTTGCAGACACTTTTAGAAGATCGTCAAAAACCTCAGACCGCGGCGGCACCTGGATATCATCCAGGTCGTCCTCCAGGTCGTCCTCCGATCGCTGCAACTTCTAGTTAAAATAGAAGCACCCAAGAATAGTACTAGTAGGTCACTCACTCTGCTTGCGTTTCTCTCCTCATCCGTCAGCTTTCGTTTCATGTACACTCGCACAATAGTCTGCGCACCGAGTGGCTTATCCCACCAGAGTACGAATGTGCTTCCATTCAAACTAGCGAGTGCCAGCGTCGTCAGTTCCAGCGTCGTTAAGTCCAGCCCTTGGACGTGACGTGCAATGCATTGAAGGATAAACCAAGACGACTGGAGTATGAAGATCGCCTTGGAAAGCCCATCACCCTTCGATGTACGTGTTATCTCGGCTTCCGTCAGTCGAATCTTGAATTCTTTATCCTTGACCAGCTCTCGAAGCATCTCCAACGTCAGGATCGTAG
This sequence comes from Inosperma sp. D86, assembly GCA_026262225.1. Classification (NCBI taxonomy): domain Eukaryota; kingdom Fungi; phylum Basidiomycota; class Agaricomycetes; order Agaricales; family Inocybaceae; genus Inosperma; species Inosperma sp. D86. The sequence continues at coordinate 18,648 of JAIUJM010000190.1, forward strand.
TTCTACCTTCTTCAGGCTCAGACAGATTCTCAGACAATCCATGTCCTTTTTCAGTATCTGCCTCGACCGAATAGGTGTTTCTTGGTTCAACATTAACATCTCTTGCAGTGAGTTCTGCCCCAGGGCCTGGCCCCGATGATGCCGAATTTATATCTCTACCAACTGGCTCGACAAGGTGAATTCCTCCCATGATCAGAAAATGACCATGCTTCAATGTCCAGGCTGGTAGGAGAATTAATATTTGTCCAAATATACCACCCATATGCTCACCTGGATTCACAGCACCCGTGAGCTCAGAAAATGAAAACCACTCCTTCAATGTCTTCCGAATTCCTTTGTCCTCTTTGTAACCTACTAGTGTTACAAACTACGTTTAGCGGAGAGGACCCTTAACACACCTTTTGCTTCATTGTACACATCTCTGACGACCATCGCTGCCAACCTTTGGTTCAGCGCCCAACAAGGCAGGATTTCGGGTGCGATAATCGTCCAAAGCATCAACTCAAGTTGTCGGAGCCCTCCTTTCAAAGTTCCTTCATAAGGTGGAATGTTAGGGTGTACTGCCGCCCATGCACAAATGATCGTCGTCGACAGACATCCCCAGAAGATATTGAACACAGTCCTTTTAGCTGGGCCTTCCACACAGTTCGATACTGCCGGTGCTTCGCGAGTGTCAACACTCGGAGAATTGGTCGCTCGTACGACAAATTGGTAGGTGAGGATGAGTAGCAATAGGACAGAAGCCCGGCGGGACATAGTGGTGTGCAGGAGAGGGCACTCTTTCTCCTCTTATTAATCGATCTTGACAATATGCTTTCATCAGCTGGTCCCCTGAAGCTTTGTTTGCAAGCTGGCCGAGTACCCCAAACTGAATACGCGATCCAATTGACTCTCCTTTGGTGGTCCAGATTATGTCCCGATTTCGGACTTTAGTCCCTCTAGGCATGTTTTAGTATCTTCCATTTAAATTGGCCTTCGCTAAGTTGGGTGTGTAGATAAGAAATATATATGGTCGAATGGTATGTTGTCTATCCGTATCAACATGTGTATGGTTTGCGGTATCGACGGGTTCTGATAGCATGAGAACTTATTGTAACAGGCTATGAGGCCGTATCGTATTTTTCCCTCAAAGAACGAGACGTGGGACTCAGCGGAAGGTGCCGTGCCATATTCATATTTCTTCGAACCAGTCTTCATAGCTGACCACCACCGACTCAAGGTGCATGAAAACATCTAAGCCGAAGCAGTGACGAGAGCAAACCAATGGCTTCCTACTACTTTCAATTTCTTGCTAGATGACATGGGGCCTGCCGTCGATGTGCCAATAATCTCAGGGCATGCGTACTCGCAAATGCATTTGCTGACTTGAACGAAGCGGTTGAACGAGACAATGAACTGCCGAATTCTGATAGAGAGATGTGAGCTTTCTCACTTTCAACTCAGCAATTGCATTCGCAGCAACGGTAGCCAAGGTTCCTAGGCATGGATTCATTGGGACCACCTGTTTGTATTGGGCGGAAAAGATTCGCCAGTTTACCAAACTTGCCATAAGCGCCATCCGAACTCAGCCTACCTGGTAACCGAGAACAGGCCAATGGGACAGTAAATAAGAGGGATTTCTACGCTGAAAATATCTTAGACTATGTTTACGACACATTTTCCGCATGAAGTGACAACTGGCAACGGTCGCATGATTTCTAATGCTCAAGGTTTCATCGATATCTCTCTTTGTTATTTGCTAGTCTTATCGTCAACCACAGCCTCGGACGCTCGAGTATAATCAAGATGACAAGATCTCACGAAGTAGGTTATTTAGTGTTGCAACATTAAAATCTGTAAGCTGACTGCCTTGTGGATGGCAGGCTTGTATTGTTCGTCCTCAAAAAAGATAAGTACGTGAACACAAGTAACTGATTTGTAACGAGTCCATATAGTAACAATACGGAAGTATGCATTTGGCATGGATGTCGAGTAAATATTATATCATTTGACTCGCAGAGCATAAAACAAACTTTATGGGGTTGTATATAGCAAGGTGTACCAGAAGTGTCGAGGGATAAAGTCGATTAGACATGGGGATAAAACTGGGACCAATTAACGGCGTTGAATGCATTCGGAGGTAGATGCCGCAAGAGTGCAAGAGCTTGTCCAAGAAGTACAAGCCTTGCACATACATATGCGACTATCGAGAGTGCTGGAACGAATAACCCCACGAGAGCGAATAATTCATCGCAAGAGCAGCACAGGATTGCGACGATGGCAGCGACGATTAAACCGAAGGGGACTGCACCAAATGGGATGACGGTGACGCCCAAAGATGCCACACGCCAGAGTTTCTGTTCTTGGTGAGTGGGAAAATGGAGATTCCATCCTGCACAATGAATGCCTCCGAAGATTGTGCCGAATAGTAATAAAATTGCGATGTGGATGAACACAGGGTGATGGTACTCTGGGACGTAGAAAGTGGGGACGTGTGTGGCGTCAACAGGGAAGGAAGTTGATCCTCCTCCAATCAAGTCAAGGAGGGTGTAAATGAAGGCCATGCCAAGTGGGATGATCGGGAGGAGGAGAAATAGAGGAATCCCAATCCAATAGTCTTCAAAAAAAGTTTGAATATCGCCAATTAACTGGGACCGCAAAGAACGACCCCGCTGCAATTACTGGTTAACGATAGAAGCACCCAAAGAACAATTTCCACTCACTCCTCTCGTGTTTCTCTCCGCATCCGTCAACTTGCGCTTCATGTACACTCGCACAATAGCTTGTGCACCGAGCGGTTTATCCCACCAGAGTATGAATGTGATTCCATTCAAACTTGCAAGTGCCAGCGTCGTCAGAAATTTTACCGACTGCAACTCTTATGATTATAATATAGGGAATACTACAAAGTTCGGAAACTTACTGGTAGGCGATTTAAGCGTGAACGATTTACAAATTCACCCCATTGTTGAAAATATTCGGTATCATTTATCTGTTATACATGAACCAGTCAGAGCGTGCTAAAACAATCGAGATGACGCACCATGACTTTGGCACTGAGGGATATTCTATTGAGCCATGAAAGACCCAATCAGCACTTGAAGTAGATGGACATTTCCTTTTTCTACTACAAGGAGAGTTTCACCGTATTTCACCTTTACGGAAGCTGGGTAAACGACGCGTTTCACCAGGTTTCACTTTTTCATCCTCGGGCCAAAGACATCTTTTGAATGGACGGAAATTAGCGGGATGGTTTTCGAATGAACTAATGTTTTTGATGTCTGTGAACGGACGGCCCAAAGAATCTACAATTTGCAATATCGACACCTGAGCTCAATGGGATATGCTTGTGACGGCTCACTACAAGTTAAATATTATTGTCTTCGGGGCCATCGTTTTCACTGCTTGCCCTCCAAAGATTTTGGGACCAAGGAGACACCACGCCGAGTGTGCTGTTGAGAATGGAGACTGGCTACTAGAAGTGGTTGAAACGACATCATCTCAGTCCTGCATATCTTCGTTTTATAGTTATACCGGACCATGAAAATTTACAAGGTAACTTACATTTCCATAATGAGAAAATGTTCCCTGAGATAGGCAAAGGTGTGATGAATGTGTGTAATTATTGAATTGCATGAGAAGAGATGGTCAGAGACAAGGATATCGGCCCGATGGAACTGGCCGTGGGCGGACCGAAATTCCCGTTATTTCCATGCATTGACGCTCGTATTGCCATTAAGTACTTATGCCTTTCTCCCATTGTCTAGATATGTTTAAATGTACCAGC
>JAIUJM010000191.1:0-22352 GCA_026262225.1 Inosperma sp. D86
TAACGACGAATATGCTGCTGCTCCTAACATGTCCGAGACAACTTTTGAGTGAGAATGTCATGGGACAGACATGAAAGTTGATCTCCTTTACAGAATATCCCACCCCCGTCGCAGGCGCACATATTGTCCCCAATCAAGAAAGCTTGGCCAACTGGGCTCCAGGTTGTTCGTACCCAGAAAACGTTCGGTAACCCAAGTCAGTCAAATTGATGTTTATAAATGGTGCTATTTACATAACTAATACGATAACAGGTGGAATTGGCGCCATTATCAGTCAATACGCAACTCTTGGGGAGTTATATTTTGTAGGGGTACGGGCTACTCTTCCCGAATAAACGCCCTGACAAATTGCCATCACCACAGTTTGTTGTACTCGAGCTTGAGTGGGATTTGAGATTGGACGAACGAAGGAGGGTTGTAGCTTTGCCTGGATTTGTATTTTGCAAGAATGATATCGGAATGCCTCATCAATTCCTGTCATGCAACAAATCGTTTTTCGTATCGTTGGAGCGGGAAGAACGATATTTATTCTGCGTCCGATTACTTTGGAATTTGATAATATGCCAGTCAGAATTCAGACCGATTTTCGGCTTACTGCAATGCGATCATGAATTGCTATAAATTCATCGAACCTACATTAAATCTTTTTATCAAACTCGGCCCATGTGTTGGGATATCTGGATTCTGGAGGGATAGTGTTCCCTGAAGTGCAGCACCCTCTTTATGTCCACATGACTAACAATGGAGCAGCATAAGTTCCGTACCGTTGAACTCTTCCATTCCATAGGCAGTGCCATTCTAATGCGAACTTTATTATTATAACGAATTGGGAGCAGTTGCATTTCGGGTCATTAGCTACTTTTAGTCATCGCGGACTTGTCACTCTGAATTGTCAAATTGTATGGAAAGCAAGACTGATCTGCTCAAAATTTGAAATCTGCCATTCGTCGGCCAACATCGGAAAATCAAATTTGAGATACGTAAATAGGAATATCATTTCCACCAGTCACATTTTTAGTTTTGTGACGAAATATCTCCAGGTGGGTAGGGAGCATGTCGACAAATACTCGTTTCCGTGATAATGGGTTGAATAAATGCGGTAAATACGCCGATGATGACATTAAGTCTCTGGGCACGACTCATTGATGATTTGTGATTTAGAATTGATAAAAGGTCGCGACACTCCCTCTGCCTTTAACAGGTGTCGATATGGCAACATGTCAAATCAGCACAACTCATTGCGTAGGTTCTGTATCTCTTCACTTACTGCCACCAACTGGTCATGTAGCACATACAAGGCTGTGGACAGTGGATCAAAACCTAAACATAATCTCATTGACGTACTAGTACGGTACTAGAGTATCAATTCTCAAAAGACACACAAAAGAGTTGGGCCTAAGAGCGCCCATCAACAAAAACATACAAAGGAAACAATAGCGGACTCGGATGCAATTGTCCAAATCCGCGAACTTTTTCTACACAAGGATACAAGATGATGCGCAAGGAGCTTTGGTAATGTTTTGGTATTTGTGCTTCACAGTGAGTTAGTGAATCGATTTTGTTCATGAGACTCTGAAATTGGAAATATGTTTAGTGCTCTTAATGCCAAGTTCTTGCAAGAACCTGATGCAGTCAAGGCTCGCTTTCACCACCGATTTGTGCCAAAGGCTCTATATGGCTGGAGTGAATGACATATGGGTGCATGAGCATGATAAGTGGGGGGATTTGATCTTTGACTTCACAGCTACAACAATTGGTGCCGGACAAACACGTTTACATTATCCTACACAGTATTGGTTTTGTGATCAATTCTATTGCACATTTTTAATGGTTGCCCTCCACGTTTCACTCATACAGGTAACAGTCTTATGCGATTATAATTATGCACCACCGTTGATGCAGATGGTCGATTGGCCTGCTGCATCCAATGTCAGACATTGCAGAAAATCTGGGATTTTATAACTCCGAGTCCGCGGGAGTGGTCATGATCATATGTCCTCGCAGGACTGACTGATATTAACTTTACAAACACTCAAATTATGGATGACTTACACAAACCACATCAATATTATGCTTGGGCCTCAACCATCCCATTACTCTACCAAATATCAGTCCAGGTCAATCAAAGGGGATCGTCGGTCTATCAAGGCGCACATCATGATCATTTCCATTGACAAGAAAACAAGTCCACATGTTCCCTACCCACCCGGAGATATTTCGTCACAAAACTAAAGATGTGACTCGTGAAAATGATATTCCGATTTACGTATCTCAAATTTGATTTTCCGATGTTGGCCGACGAATGGCAGATTTCAAATTTTGAGCAGATCAGTCTTGCTTTCCATAAAATTGACAGTTTTTTCGAGTTCGGGGCTTGTCCATCTGGCCAAGTATTACTCAATTTTAAAAAAATCAGGGTTTACAATAATGACAATCACACCATAGTAGAAGTAGGGGACCTATATTTGCTTCTTTTTGGCTGGCGGCGGGGCAGTATTTTGATACACATCGAACTCCCAATGACTTTATCACATTTCGGATTGACACTGGTGCTGAGCACAGGATGTCAATTACACAAAGATATCCTAGATCATCATCGGGTTTGGCAAGTATGAACAGTTGATCATGAAGAGTGTCAAGAAGGATTGTATAAAGCGGGTTACGGAATGGCGTGAAGTCTTCAGCAGATACACCACTAGTGTTAAAGTTTCAACAACTTAACCAGTCATGAAGTTGTCTCTTGTCCCTATTCTCACTCTTTTTGCGGCAATCCCAGCAATGGCCCTTCCCGAGCCTATCCCTGCACCAGCTGCTGCAGCCATCTATTCCGGCCCCCAAGTCGAAGTACGCGAGCTCATGAAGCGCGATGTTGATGGCGTTGTGCAAGTTGAGGGCCTCTTCTACCGTACTTGCCCTCGTACTACCACCGAGTGCATAGCTATGGGGCAGTACGCCAAAGGCACTCATATCGTTATCAAATGCTACACTATCCACAACACCACCATTGTTAATGGCGATCCGTAAGTCATTTTACCACCTTCACATCCAGTGTAAGTACTCTGACTGATGAATCCTTTGAATAAAGCGGCTGGGCTCTACTTGACACTGGCTATTGGGTTGCGCTCGCTCACGGCGAGTACGTTGCCTGGAGTGGGGGAATTCCTGAATGTCCTTGAACCCATAGACAGAAGATGCCAGTTCGAACCATGAAGGAACGGTCGTCGGTTGTATGGTTTATAGTTGAGAGGGCAGGGAAAGTCGCCATACGACGCTAAAAACAAAGTTGCGCGCCGTCTGTCTGCCCAAAGTCCATGTTTATTTTCTGACTCAATGCCAATAAGTAATCTGCTGTCCTTGTGCTTGACTGTGAGCCAGCTTGAGCGTAGAATCTGATCATATTCCAATTATGGTTCAGATTCCCTTTTTGATTTCCGCCGGACTGGATCCTCCTTCTAATAAACGGGTAATGTAGCTTCTTCACTGGCCTCAACACTTGAATCGAGATGATGACTAAGAACTTTCTAGTAAGGCGCGTTGACAATCAGCAACGCTAGATTTTTTAATCTGCAGATATGCTGCTGTACGGATACAACGAATAATCGCTCGAATTACATAATGTACAGTGGGTCCTAGTAAGGATCTAAACATCCGGGTCATAATAGTGTCCATCACCGACCTAGAAATTAAGATCTTCGTTAGCAGAAATCTGCAGGAAAGAATTAGACATTTACATCAAAAGGTCATTGTGCTTCAAGATTGTAATCGAGGATAAGGTGGACACCTTTTACCTGGATGCTTTTTCACAAAAGGCCACTCGTCTTCGAAGGGATCAGGAACCCTCACCCATTCACCAAGGTGAAGCCCATCCTGTGCCAACAACGAAACTATCATTTTATCCGCAGGTAAATTCATAGGGATTTAATGTAAAGTTCTTCCAGTCCTCGTCCTTTACAAAACGCGCATGGCGGACGAAAATGCATAATGGATTGCCTTGGTTTTCGGTCGTCATCTGGGCCAATAGGACGTCGTTTGCTATCCTTGCAAATGACAGAGTTATCGAACTTTACTAACCTTAGGCCAAGAAGTGCGTATGACATTCTCCGATTTGAATGGAAGAACGGGACCCTTGCGTGCCCGAAGGATTAAGCGAATCGCCGAGCAAGTGGGCTCAGGATTGAGCTCTTTTCTCCAATCATTAACTGCAGATCATCTAAATGTATGTGTTCGAAAAGAAGTTATAGCCCCTATATACAAATCTTGAATCAATTTGATGGGATATCAAAATATCAATTTTCGTTGACAGACTATCATCACAGGGTTGAATTTCTTCGAGTTGGAAAGTTTTCGAGTCAACTCCTTTGTGCAAGCGGAATATGCGTTTAAATTGTATTCCTTCTTTGGGTTGTCGACGTCTGGTGCCGTCCGGCTTCGGCACCGATGTGTTGTAGGAGTCACCATCACCATTCACCCTCATTTACATAAAGTAAGTTCTACGAATCTGTAGAACCTTACCTCAAAACTTACAATGAATTCCCATTCCACTCAACTTCCAGTAACCAAGCCAGTGCGCGCTACGCCAGGGAAGGCACAAAAGAAAACGCGGTCGAACTTACCGTCTTCTGACCCTTCCATTGGTCCAAGTGCTATCGCGCAGGCAGACAACGCTGATGAAATTGTGGCGTATTCTCAACAAAGTCGGTTCCATCGAGAAACATTCGATGCTAACAGCACCGACATTGACATTAAAGGCGTAAATGTCAGCGTACATCATAAGGAGATCCTCGTGGATGCTCATCTACGCCTAAAATCGGGAGTAAGGTATGGCATGGTAGGGCAAAATGGAGTTGGTAAATCAGGTTAGTATTATTTGTGGGATTGCCTACCTCCTTCTGAACTTGTCCTCATACAGTATTGATGCACGTACTCGGGAATAACATCCTCATCGGACTCCCGCAAAACGTTCGCTTTCTGCACATCGCTCAGCTCGAGTCGTTTTCTGAAAACCATACCATTTTGCAAGAGGTTCTTGAAGCTGATACGGAGCGTACTCGTATCATCAAAGAGGCTCATGGTAATGACAATTCACGTCGTTTTTGGCATAGTTTCTGACATACATGCAAGCTCTACAAGAACATACATCCCAATCACTGTCATCCGAAGCAGCCCTAAACATTGCCATCCACCGAATTCTCGTGTCTCGTGCAGAGACGAACCTAAGCAAAGCCCAAAAAATTGCGGCGAAACGTTCGGGTCAGCGGGGCCACACCGCTCGACAGGCTCTCCTCGCTGCAGAAGCTGAACTCGCCGAAATTCAATCACAGGATCCGCAGGTCTATGTTACACCCAAGATCGCCAACGACTTGATGAAGGAAGTTTTTGATGCCTATGAAGCACTCGATGTCGAAGCCGATGAGAGCAGGGCAAAAACGATCTTGAGAGGACTTGGGTTTAGTGATGAAGAATTACAAAACGGAAGCAAGGGGATTGGTTGGCTTAGTGGTGGATGGAAAATGAAAGTGATGTTGGGGAAAGCATTGTTTATGAAGCCTGACATTCTCCTTCTCGATGAACCGAGTAAGCCATCTCATATCATAATTTTGATTGATATTAACTTGTACGTGTTAGCCAATCACTTGGATCTCCCTGCTATCCTGTGGCTGCAGTCATACCTTCTTAACGAGTGCGAAGGTCAAACGATTGTGGTCGTATCGCACGATCGAAATTTTCTTGACAGTGTTACCGACGAGACGATAATCTTCAGCGGAAAGAAGCTGACATATCATGCTGGAAATTATCAAGACTGGGAAAGTACCACAGAGGAGCAACGAAGGAGGAAGGAACGATTAAAAGAGGTTAGTGATCATCAAGCTAGTAATTGTGGCGTGCTAATTTCGTTCCATTGTAGCTCGACCAAAAGAGGAGAAAGCAAATCCTTGCAAGTATACAGAAAAACGTTCAACAAGCCAAGTCTACAGGGGACGATAAACGTTTGGGCATGGTTGCATCGCGAAAGAAGGCATGTTACATTTGTGAACGATGTGTTTATTTTCTGCTAAAATCAGCAATAGAAACTCGAAAACATGGGTATGGAAAAATTAGAAGATGGAAAAAGATACAAACGCAGCTATCATGGGTATCGAGCGGACATTGTCGTCGAACAAGGCGTTAAGACGGCTCCAATTCATCTACCGCCTCCAGAGCCGTTTACGTTTCCAGGCAGCTCCTTCTTACAACTATCAGAAGTCTCGTTCCGCTACGGTTCTTCATCAGCTTCACCACTCGTAATCAACAAAGTATCGTTAGATGTTGGCCCGCACGGTCGGATTGGCTTTCTAGGTCCAAATGGATGTGGAAAATCGACATTGATGAACATATTGGCAGGAGTGTTAAAACCAGTCTCTGGGGAGGTCAAAAAGCACCATCGTCTTCGCATCGGTTATTTCTCGCAACATACGGTAGACCAACGGGAGCTCTCGCTTACTCCTTTACAACAATTAACAAAATCCTATCCTGGAACTGTGATTTCAGAGGGCGAAGCCAGGTCCCATTTCGGATCATGTGGAATCAGTGGCGAACCAGTTACGCGTCCTATTGGCACCCTTAGTGGTGGGCAAAGAAATCGCGTTGCTTTGGCTTTGATAACTTTCCATCGTCCACATGTGCTCCTACTCGACGAAATTACCAATCATCTCGATATGGGTACAGTGGAGTCGCTTGTGGAGTCGCTACGAGAATACGAAGGAGCGCTTGTTGTTGTGAGTCACGACATGTGGTTCCTGAAGCAAATTATCGAGGGAGATGACGATGATTCTGGAGACGAAACAGACAGCGCAACGTTGGAAAGTGAACAGTACAAAGGTGTTCTGTATACGGTAACCAAGAAAGGAGAGCTAAAGAGATGGGAAAGGGGTTTGGACGAATATGTAGAAAAGGTGCAGCGAAGGGTGGAAAGTACGACTAGGCGTTCGTAGTGGCAGGACCACTTTGTATATAAATCCGGCATTTAAATAACCTATTCTTGGGTTGCGGGTGCATGTGATTTTCTCCACCATTTATAAAGCACTTCAACGGTTATTTCAGATGCTTTCCCCCTCGTTACAATCTATTATTTCATGGCATCCGGAAGGTCTGCTCTCCTCCAAAAGAACGACGACGATGTCGTTATTGTCAGCGCCGTACGGTCTGCCATTACCAAGGTAAAGCATCTTCAAGTTCCGTTTGGCCAGATCGTTAGTAACACTCGTTTTTTGAACAAACAGAGCAAGAAAGGTGGCTTCAAGGACACGAAGCCTGAGCTGATTCTTTCGCATGTACTTCGAGCTGCGTACAGCAGAGTCAAACTTGACCCGAAACTCATTCAAGACATTTCGGTTGGCAATGTTCTTCCTCCAGGTGGTGGTGCCACCGGAGCTCGTATGGCAGCGTTGTATGCAGGGATTCCAGTAGAAACTTCAATAAATACGGTCAATAGGCAGTGTTCCTCTGGTCTCACCGCCGTTAACCAAATTGCGAATGAAATTCGTGCTGGTCAGATTGATATTGGTATCGGTGAGTAAATTCATTGGTTTATTTATTCAAATGTCCAATATTTTTTTTGTTTCTTTAGGTGCTGGTGTTGAATCTATGACTTTTGGATATGGTGCTGGCGCCTTGGCTGAATTTTCAGATGAAGTGCTCACCAACAAGGACGCCGAAGATTGTTTGCTTCCTATGGGCATTACCTCGGAGAACGTCGCCAAAGAGTTTCACGTCAGCCGTCAAGCTCAGGATGAATTCGCAGCCAAGTCCTTCCAAAAGGCCGCTGCCGCTAACAAGGCTGGTAAATTCAAGGCTGAGATTGTTCCCATCAAGACCAAGGTTGTCGATCCAAAGACGAACAAGGAAACGGATATTATTGTTGACCAAGACGATGGTATTAGGGAAGGCGTTACTGCTGTGAGTTTGTCAAAACTCAAACCTGCTTTTACAAGCGACGGTTCGACTCATGCTGGTGTGTTGTTTTTTTTGCTTCCGTTGCCGACTAGCCATGTCCTCACAACACTTGTCTTTTTCTTTTTTTGTTCAGGCAATGCTTCCCAAGTTTCTGACGGTGCAGCCGCAGTCGTCCTCGCCCGTCGATCGGTAGCCAAACGCCTTGGCCTCCCCATTCTAGGAAAATACGTCAACGCCGCCGTTGTTGGCGTCCCTCCACGTATTATGGGTGTAGGTCCCGCCTTTGCTATCCCACGGGTTCTGGAGTTGGTAGGCATCACCCAAAATGATGTCGACTTTTACGAGATCAACGAGGCTTTTGCCAGCCAGGCTGTTTTCTCGATCCAGCATCTCAAGATACCTTTTGAGAAGGTGAACATCAATGGTGGTGCTATTGCCATTGGACATCCTCTTGGTTGCACGGGTGCTAGACAGGTTGCTACTGGTTTAAATATTGCTAGACAGACTGGTGGAAGGGTTTTCGTAACGAGCATGTGCATTGGCTCGGGGATGGGTATGGCTGCTGTATTTGTTAGCGAGCATTAAAGGTACGTTTTTAACTCTTTGATGTTGGTCCGTCCTTTAGCTAACCTTACTCTTTTTAAAGTGTTCACCTGTATGGCAGCCAGAAGGCCTGTTTCTTTCCGAGTCAGATTAATTTTTTTATGTAAAACATATGAAAAGATGTACCCAAATTTAATGCTTATTCCTATGATTAATTGACCAGCCTAAGTGAACAAATGAAAGGAAACTTGCAAGCCTCTCCGTAATCATCTAATTTTTGTACTAAAGACACAACTACAAAGTGCTAGCGGGTGTCCTTGTAGTCAAAGGATGAAGCATATGAGGGGGTTCTATCCAATGTTGGACGGATTGGTATACCTCTCTCTGTCATTGAACTCGCTCCGCTCCTCACGCTAAAAGTGCTCCCGCCTGTCCCAGGTCTTATCGTAGTTCCATATCCTCCCGGAGCGCCAAAAGTATTAGCGGTTCCAGGCCTCGTAACGACAGACGGGACTACCATAAAGTTGGACCTGTGGAAGGTATTTAATTGTGATAGATCGTTGACTTGCATGTTCGATGACGACGACAAAGGCTGGACGTCTGCATCACCAGCGGAGAAGGGTGGTGAGCGATAGGTGGGTGTTAATTGAGTTTTGCTGCTTGAAGGAATGGAGGGAATTTTGGTCTGAGAGGCGGCGTAACTGCCCACTGGAATTGAAGGGTAAACGTCACGAGTGGCTTTAGGCTTTGGCCCAGGTGGATTTGCCACAGTGCGAGATGGTCCGGGAAACGAGAAGGAAGACATAACGAAGGATCGAGAGATTGGCTTTGGGGTTTCATTGCCTCTTGATGGACTTGACGGTATGGTGGTGTTGATGGCATCGTCCGTTGAGAAAGAAGGAATCAGAGGAGACTCGGGTCGCGTTGTGTGTATCTCATATGCAGGATGACCACTGGTCACTGAGAAAATATCTGGGTCGGCGTTATTGTTGAGCTTTGGGGTTCGTCGAGGTGGAAGCGGTAGAGACGACAACTGAAGATCTGGGGAATGGCTCCGAACCCAGTCACCTTCTCGAGGTGATTTCGGAGAGGGAAGATCGAGGGGTGGGTACAGATTGTAAAATTTGGATCGCTCCGGAAATTTATTGCTGTCGTAGGTGTCCTCCACTCGACATGCCGTCTCCAACGTACTCGGGTTCACAATATGAAGGCTTAGTGCTGACGCGGCGGGATGTCTCGGAACAGGTCGAGTGTACTGCGGCGCCTGCAATGATGGTGTGTAATTGGGTGTCATGTATGGAGATGTGGGTGGCGTGCTGGAACTTGGAACTGGAATCGGTTTGGATGACGAGGATGATGAAAAAAAGTTTGTAGTCGATCTCAAAGGGTTGCTAAATGGATTCGAAGGTGGCAGATTTGGAACTAAAGGCGGAGGACTTTTGGCACGTCTTTCCCTTGGCAAACTGATGCTGAATTTCCTCATCAGTCTCCACAATTTGTTGCCGCCGTTTGACTTGCTGGCTACCTGCTCTGCGCCTTTTCTTAACTTCTCCTGGTCGATGTCGTCTGGAAATTTATCGATCGAGAGTCGGAGGGTCCTTCTTTTTCTTTCCCTCCCCCGGTCCACCCTCGGACTACTCATATGCCTATCCCTTTCCTTGCCCTTCTTCGGGTTATTCTCATGAACATGGTCACCACCGTGCCCATGATCACTCTGCACCCCTCTCCTCATTGTGAACAGTGCAGTATGCGCCAGACACTTCCGAGCGGGCATACCTAGCGTAGGAACTCCAAGAGATTCGTTACTGCCACAGTCGTCAGACGCATAGACTGTGACATTTTCTTTCCTTGCCGTTTTCGAGAATCGTAGTGTCACGGATGAGGATCGACTGAGGCGGTTCTCGTCTGCATCATCTCTCGAGGGTACATGAACGTCCTTCATATCCACACCGTTCACAATATGGCCGCTTCCAGGTTGGACTGGGACACCAGGCAGCTCGCCTGTCGCCAACATGGTTATGAGCGGCAAACCATATTCCGACCCAACGCCTGAGGACAAAATGAAACCCAGGCTAGCGCTTCGTCGTAGTCGTCTATCCGCAAGTTTTGGTTTGGCAGAAGGATAATTTCCTTCAGGAAATACCACCGCCTCGTTTACAATCCGTCTCTCTTGGCTCTTCTCTTTCTCTTTGGCTTTATACTCCTGAATGAGTGATGCAGCAGGCGTCAGCCCTCCGCCGTCGCCACGCCCTCCTTTGGAACCCTTCAAAGTTGCGTTGACATTCGACCTCGAATTCCCATTTTTGGATGAACTAGAGCGCGAACGACCCAAAAGACGAGGGATCTTGAAGTGTCGAGGAGGGCCACCGGCCATATCTGCACGGACGCCTTCTGTTGGATCAGGAATGCATACGTCGCGAGCCGCAGAATCAATAGCTTTCAGAAGGGCTTTTTATTGAGCTTCTCTAACCTCAAGCAAAGGGTCTCTTACCATGAGATAATGACGAATCGGCCCTTCTCACACAATTTGCATCTGCATCTGCCATACAATCTCTGTGGGAAAGAGATGCGGCCAATAAAGTTGTTGCTTGTGGCCTTGATGAACGATTGCTGCTGCTTTTGCGACGAAGGACATTAGGCTGCCTCTTTGTCGGCTTGTCCTCCTGATTCTCGACCATCTTCGCTTTGAACGCTGCCATTGCAGAAGAACTCTGCTCTTGCTCTGTCATCATGGAGGTTCCGGTCCAAAGGTGAAATTGCCTTCCGTTCACTTCTCCTTTCGGAAGGTGATCGTGAACACCATTTTGGCGCTCGGGGCTAGAGAAGGGTGTCAAGGATGAGTTAACTTCACGGCCAGATGGCATGGTCAACGACCCAATTCCATCACTTCTTGACCTTTTCTTTCGCTGTTTGACGGGAATAACCGAAAATCCGATATCACGTTCTTTCTTCAAGCCCACATTTCCATCCTGTTCGGGACAGCGTAATGAACTATCCCTAACGCCACCAATCACCCCACCAAATCCATTAGTGTAGCCTGCATATCCGGCTGGTGGAGTTGGGCATGGGGAAGGTGGTGCTGGTCTTGCAAGAAGTCTTTTCATCGTCATATTACGTAGGGTTTGCGTGGGAGACGAGTCATGGATATCAGGCGATGTTGTGCGTATTGTAGCCACGTTTAAAGAACTAGTCGAGGTGTTGTATGTGTGATATGAATAAGTTTGCAGAGACTGTTGAATGTGAGGAGTAAAGGTGGGAGGTCTCTGATACAATGAAGAAACGGATGCGGAGCTGTGATGAGTCGCAGATGAGGAGGATAAACTAAATCCTGTGGAGGAATTCGGCCTGCTAAGGGATGGTGGCAAGACCGAAGTCAGAGGCACTGGATGGGGTCTTTCTAGAGGAAGCAGAGGCGGCGAAGGGTCCCTTTTTCTCGATTCCAATGGGATAGGTTGTACGACGGGCATCGGGGAGACGGGTAAAGAACGGGAAGACTCGCCGATCTCACAATCTGAAATCATCTCAGCAGGTTTTCGACTTAACGCCGTTCCATTGATCGAGGAAGGTAGGGAAGAAGTCGCCATTGACGAAACGGTGGGCAGGGATTGAGCTATCGGATTTGATGCTTCTGAGGGGGAGAGTGATAACGAATTAGGTGTCTGAACTTCGATATTGCAAATGGGTAAGACGCGGAATTTAACAAAAAGAAACTCAGATACCTGAAGTCGGATTGCGTGCATTTGATTTTTGCATGTTTGCTGTTGGCGGGAAGGCCAAAGATTGGGAAGAATCCTGCGAATTCTCTAAGTCTGCACGGATCGCAAAAATCAGTGGCGAATATATAGTAAATTGTTTCTATACATACCAGGGTCATGAATAGGCACGTTGCAGTCCAACACTGCTGCACATTCTGCGGAATTTGAGGGACCCGACGAGAAGGGCATAGGCAATGCAATATAAGAAGCCACCGCATTACTCGTCGAAAGAGATGGTGGGATTGTTGTCTCCACCGTGGATGCTGGCTCAGCAGAGTTCCGCTTCGAATCCTTGCTTCCTAAAGATTTTGATTTCATAACGTCAGGTTCGGGATGGGTTTGTACATCTTCCCCAGAAATACAAGCAGGAGACGACAGGGATGTCGACTTGGAATAGGTTTCTTTAAGCCCGTGCCATGTACGTGAACTGCTGACAAGGTCGACACTTGACGGCAATTGTTGTGCGAATGAATAGTCCAGCCGTTCATTATCAGGGATTATGCAAGAACCAGTCCTATTCATAGCTCTCTTTCCATCATGTACCTTTGCGTTCCCAAGACAGTGTAAGAAAAACCAGGAAGACTCCAGGTTCTGTGAACTGGATGAAGAAAGCCTTTGTGTCCCTTCGGTGTGGTGGGGCTCCGATACAGCGATTGACGAGGGTCGAAATGACCCGTCCATTTGCGTTTCAGCTGGCGGTGACTTGTTTTGTGTTTCTGTGGTTCCCAATTGATGCGATGCTTCTAAATTTGACCTGGAAGACGAACTCGATAACCGGAACATGTTAGCATCGTCCAAAACAGGTACCGATATTGGTGGCGTTGGGGTTGAGGGTGGCTTCAGCGCAGCTTGTGCGGGAGGAAGTTGCGAATGCGAATTCAATGAAAGGGGGTTAAAAAGCGATGCCATGGCAATGGTATTGTAGGAAACCCTGGACAACAGTAGTAAGGCTATCGATCTGCAAGTTTCCATTGAGCAGAACACAGAAGCAAAAAAAAATTTTAGCGATATCAGTTGCCAAATTGTCATACACAAAAAGATTTCAGGACATACCAAGGGGGACAACAACAGCTAAATAGTTAACCTAATTTGACCAGCAAGTTTAAGAAGAACCTCAGCCGTCAATTAGACAATTAATAGTGGTGGTGGTGGTGGTTGCCGTGAAACTAGTCTCGTACGACATGCATGGCACAATATGTATGGCTATTGAACCTGACAGCGCGCCGATCTCATTCGGGCCCGCGACCCTGCAACACGGGAAGAGGGTACTAAGAAGAGACAGCCGTGTTCCTAGCCATCATCTAGCCATTACTCCACACGAGTAGTCCCGACAGTCCGTTTGAAATGAGGATTCAACCGGAAAATCTTGAATATCATAGAAGCTGTGTCGGAGTGGCAGAATTAGGTATCCGCGCAACCGGCCCGGGGTATTCCCGCCATCTCTTGGTTGGCTTGACGTCCTTATGTTTCCACATATGGTAGGCGTCTCTTGTAACATGTTTCAAGTCTTCCCCCTTCAAATTTCAATAACCATTTTTGAGGGGGACAAAGTGGCGGTAGCAAGTGTGAAGATCCTCCAATTGCTATATGTCGAATATATCATGTGAAAACCGTCAATTTGAAGTCTTCATGGATTTACAGTCTTCATGGATTTACCGAATTCTAGAAGATCCCAAACCGTCAACCACGCAAATCCTCAGCCACGTTGTTTTCACGTTGTCCGTTCTTCGGAAATGGTTTGATTGCTGTCAAATTCATTTGTACGGCAACTTGAAGAACAACTGCGCAGCGTAATGTTATCGTTGAGTGGAAAATGTTTTTGTTGGAAACACTATACCCCAAAGTTGGAGAGGATATTAAAGTAAAACAGAAGATAGCTATCTATATGTTACCAATAGATGTAATGAATGTTTGGCAGCAAAGAAGGTCAAGCGTAAGAAACAAGAGAGGATTAAGAACAGATAGGAATTTAAAGTACTAGTGCTACCTGCATTCAACCTTGACCAAAACTTTATGATTGACCACCAATGGTGGTATGTTCGGCATGCATGAAGGCTTAAACAAAACTTAAACAAGTGCAGTAGAAGGCCAGTCATCGGTCCGTGGTACAAGTTATTCGGATGATCCTGTTAGCCAATATAATATATGAAGCACAAACGGAGGCCCTATATGACAATTAGCAGAGGTCAATCCTTGACAGTGGTTGTACTATTCCACGCACTTTGAAAAGCAAATCTTGTCCACTAAATACTATGATTTCAAATATTGACCTTCAAACTATCGTCTTCAACACATCGAAAATTACAAATTTGCATGCTTACTTGATATTATGCACCAAGTTTATTTAATACGACAACATTATTGATCAAACCTCGGTAGTTTTTCTTCTAAAAACAGTTTTCTGGGGCACTACTTCTTAGATGGGGATTATGCTGGATTATGACGCTGAAAAGATGAAGTGATGGATTGGCCTTGCCAAAAAAAACTCGGCTGGAAACAGCCATTCCACAGAAGAACGAGCTTCAGGTATAAACATTTTCTATTGTCTGAGACTAATTGGAAAGTTAAAATCGTAGCAGCATCCAAGGACCTACAACGAAAAACAATTTGAAATTCAATTATTTATATATTTTTATACCATGGCCAACATTTTCCGTTTATGGTAAAGAAGCCACCGTTGACACCTTGGCTTCATGTATTGTATTCTTGTTTCGACCAACATCTAATATCCTCAGCATCGTACTTTATATAAATGGGTTCTGCACAGAGCTATTTAACGCCAGAAGGCGCTGCCACCACCTTTGTTGCCATTCTTGTTGCGGGCGCTATCGGAATTGGTTACACCCAAGTTGGTCATTCCGCTGGCAAGAGCGCCTCGGAGGAACTTTCTCTGAAGAGCAACAAGAAGAGGAAGCAAGGAGATAGTCCTAGCGATGGAAAACAAGGAGCTTTTGTAGACCTTACCGCATCCAAACCTCAGGTCCAAGCCTCTCCAAACGTCATACCAGGTCACTTCGACGCAAAACCTATTCAACCTGCACCAGATTTTTCAGCACCAGAAACAGTGATACCAAAGTCTAAAAAAGTGAAGAAGAAGAAAGCAAAAAGTCTGGCAGTGGACGATACCGCAAAACCACTCGTATTACCCTCCGACTATAATTCTGAATCATCGGTTCAAGCTCTACCCAAACCTCGAAGTAGCAAACGTTCGTCACCACCCACGAAATCTTCCATTCAGGAATCCGCCTCATGGCCTTCTGGGCAACTGCATGATTCATCCAACTCCTCTGTTCAACCAGAAGCTTCATGGACGCAAGTTGGCTCACGCCGGCCTCGCAAGACAAATGCTAATAAAACACAGAGGATTGAACCTGACACAAGCGATGCAAGGGTTACCACTTCACAAACAGATGACCCGTATCCTGCTGCAGACCAAACAGAAGATGACCACGATTCGTTTCTCCTTCAGCAATCTGCGCTGCCATCCTCTTCTCGAGACCCGGAGCGGACAGGTGGAACAACCCTTGCTGAGAAATTATTACCAAAACCACGTAAAACAGGTGTTGACGGGTGAGGTGCCAATTCATTTTTCTCTTTGCTAGCGTTTCTCAAATTTTTTTTTGTTAGCATGCTTGAAACTTCAGATTATCCTTCCATTTCACAGGTTATGCGTGTTACATCTTTTTCCGAGGAGTCCGCTCCAAGCTTGTCTATGGGTGATTATGAAGACGTACGTTTGACTACGGATGGTGGAGAGAATGATGCAGATGGTGAAGACGATGGATGGGATGTTGTCACCACCAAACGTGCAAGTGTGTCCAGAATCAACTTATCTTGTTGGATATCGATTACTCACGCTCATTTCCCATAAAACTCAGGACGAAGCAATATACCTGGCCAATCGGCTCTTCAAACGTCAGCACCGATGAAAGCTCCCGAAACCTTGACGAAGCGCCAACGACAAAACGCCCAGAAGCGAGAGAAGCAGAAGACCGCAAAGGCGGACGCAGAGGTCCAGAGGTTAGCCACTTTGGCGAGTCACAAACGAGAGTTGGAAAAGGTCCGCATGGCTGAGCAGTTTGGCAAGTCAGGTAGCAAGGCGAGTGGGGGTATGAATGCCACCGTGGATGAGCGAGGAAAACTAGTACGGGAGTAGTTTCGCACTTTTTGTGTCCAGCTAGTGGCATTGTTGCAAAGGCTGACCAGGTGTCATTATATTATGCAAAATTTAATGTATAAATATAATAGCGAAAGGATTGACCGAAATGCAAGGATGAAGTACTGGACTAACACAGTATAACGAAGAACGAATGGAAATGATGCTTGGACGAAGGAGAGTGATGGGGATCAATCAGAAAAGCGCCCCAATTAACACTGGGTAAGGCAAAGGAAGTAATTAAAACGCATATGCGACTCTTGATGTAACGTAGTAATTGCGTAAGCGGTGCTTAAGAGCGAGAATGCAAAGTTAATGGTGCTGTTCCGAAAAGCTAATTAGTAAAAAGATTTCATAGAACATAAAAATGCTGTAAGTTCCATTGTGGGCGATCTTTATGGTATTGTCGTGTCAAATAGACATCTGAAAACGAGGGAGACACCGAGACGTACGATGCAGAATAACGAACAGTAGAAGGTGTGGGAGATTAATTTATAACGAGTTAAACCAGGTGATGGACGGATAATTGAATAGCTGGAAGGAAGCGAAGAAGGGAGATCCTTTCTTGCGGCCCGAATCTCAACGCACTAGGGCAAAGTAGGGTAGCTCGTCAGCAATGACGCCAAACAAATCCAAGGGCATTTTGCGGTGTCAACGGCCATGCGTCCTTTTTGTCTTTTTCGGTGCAGATATGGTGAAATCCCATCTGATTATCATCATCGATCACGACCACCTGCGAGGGCGCCTGACCCTCGGTCCCTATCTCCCTCCGTGACCAGTGGGCGACTTCCTAGATCACCAGCTCGCGATGACGCCTGACTTCCTGGTTCGATGGTGTAGGAAGTTGGCGCCAAGGTTCCCGACACCCCTGACGTTCCACCACCTGAAATTTGCGTGGGTGAGGAAGCATGGGTTCCACCGATGCCACCCGTTGGGTCCTGTTGCCGGTAAAATTCGTTGGGTCTTCTGATCCGGGGCGCAGACGCTCGCCCGGCATGAACGTCTGCGCGTGGTAGTTTTTTGGTTGTCCTGGGATCTGAGGTTGGTCGGGCTGATATGGCGAGGTAATGGAGGCTAAAGATAAAGGAGAGGTTTTCATTGACCCTACAGGGCCTGGGTGCATCTTGATTATTTCCGTTATATTGTTTGAAGAGTAAAACTAACCTTGCAGAGTGGTCGACATGGTGGATGGGTTACCTGTCCCTAACAAGGTCATAGGAACATGTTGACGTGCAGGTGACTGGGCAGTCGGTACATCTTGTCTCATGTACCTGCCTGCTGCCGTCGCGGTATTGGACGCCTCGGGTGGCTGCTGGTACACGGGTTGAGATGGTGGCTGCGACATCATCGCCGAAGAATAGACCATGGAACTCGGTCCTGATGGGTAGGACTGTACAGCCTCATTTACTAACCCTTGCATTCCAGACTGTACTCCCATGGGGTAATATGGAATGCTGGGTGCAGTTGGCGGAACCGGGAGATATCGGCGTACGAAAGCCTCAAGCTGTTCGTATCGGGTCTTGAGCTGATCAAACTCGGCTTTTGTGACATATTTCTCTCTGCAAATGAATGAATAGTGATGTAATGAAGATGGTGGATGACGGGAGTTAGCTCAAACTCACATTGGTTCGACGATGTGCCATTGGCATCCAGCCTCTTCTCCTCGGCGAGCACAAGGTGTACAAGGCTGAACTCTGTAGAAGCATTGTAAATGAGAATCAAACTGCACAAAAATGTTCAACGGACCTATCACACTTGATTTTGCGCCTCTTGCACTCTATCATAAGTCGTTGAGAGGCATACGCCAAAGAGACAGGAAAAACAGGAGGTGTTCGAGAAAGATAAGATGGAACAAGTTGATGGATCAAGAAGGTCAGAAACAAGTATTAGCATGGAAGAGCAAGGTAATCACCAGTGCAACTTAAAGCCTGCCTTCGTCGCTTCTTCTTGGGTGGATTCTGCTGCTCCAAATCATCGGCTTCTGATTCACCAAGACCATAGATCGCGGGATCGCGCTGTGACGCGCCGCCCGACGTATGCGAAGCTGTGGCATCCGTTTGGGGAATCTGGGGCGAATACTGCTGTGCGTAAGGATAACCAGATAGTTCTGGGGACAAAGATTGGGATATCCCTGATGAAGACGGAGGCAGGTAGGGGTGTAACTGACGAATAGAAGGTAACGAAGTTTGTTGCTGGTGAGATTGCTGTCCTGGAGGTACCATTGACAAATGTTCCGTAGGTGACTCGCGTCGACGCTTTCGACCTCGAGGACTCAGTGGAGTCCTCGACGGATCCATTCCGTTTTAAGCGGACGGATTCAACCCGAGGTCAAGTGGTAGAGATGAGCGGACCCTAGAGTGGGCATGAGATGAACCGAGACAGAAATGGGTGATGACGGACTCTTATTTAGAGACAATCTCGTGGCTTCCTCCCGAAAAAGGTACCAAGGACGAAGATGGACTAGCCGTTTCACAAGCAGTGCTAGTATTCCCGGCATGAGTATCCTGCTACGTGACTCCAATAGATTGACCGTAAACCTACTCATAAGCCGATTTCCGGTGATGCAGGCTTAATTTCATCGCTTGGCATATTGCCGATGCTTTTGGATCAACTAGATTGTCCTAACTCCTGACAGATCATGATGGCACCTATCTATTTTGGGTTTATATCTGTTTAATCCACAAATTTCAACGATGGTCCAGTGCCATCTAGTCCTTGGCAAAGTCAACAGGTGGAATGGCCCAAAGAATTTTTATCAATACCATTGACTGAATGAATCGTAGAAAGTGCGAAAATATCGCAAGAAAGCACACGAATGGTCTATAACTTGCCCTCAAAATCGGAAAATAATGATAACAGATTTCAGATTGTGCCTGTTGCCATTCGAGAATGCTTGCGGACTCAAAAATGTCGAAATTCAGGGCACAAACTACGGACGACGAATTTTTTGTCCTCTATAACCTCACCATATTATCATAGCACGGAATTACAGCCTTTAAGAAAAGGTGTGAAGTCATGCATGGCCAACCTACCGTCGTCGGTACATCACATATCTTCCTTCAGATCTCGGGCACCACGGACAGGGGATGCATTCCTTAATATGGGATCATTTGATTGTGTTGGCGAGAACACACCGACCGAATAGACGGAGATAATGACGCCAACAGGTCACAGAGAACACTCACAAAGGGAGAGCCAAAATTTGGGATCCTCTGGGGTATTTGACAGTCCTCATGCACAACTTGAGGCCCTCGATACCACCTTTCCTTAATTATATCCATATGAGGTCATGTTTATCACTACCTTTGCCATATGTTCCTTAAAAAGAAGGTTTACCGGGGTATTGGACCGATAATATGAATGACAGTTGACATGCTCAAAAATGTATGATACCTTTGAGCTTTCCTTCTTTGGTGGCGCACAGCCTAAAGGTCTGGACGGTGTTGACGGACTAAAAGTAAAGATGTGTCGTAGACTCAATCAGTCTCGTCATCTATCAGCATCTGACATAGCAGCCGGAATCATTAGCACACCGGGCAACCAGGGTTCCAGAAACATGGTGCAAGCAGGACAAAAGCAAACGGAGAGTCTATAACCTGAAACCTGAGTACACAGAATAAAATCTGGAAACTGGGTGACTGTAAAGTCATCACAGAATCCGCGAAAGTGTTTCCAGATCTGATTAGCCGCTCAACCAATGAAGACGATTGAATGGCATGCCCAGA
Organism: Inosperma sp. D86; assembly: GCA_026262225.1. NCBI lineage: Eukaryota > Fungi > Basidiomycota > Agaricomycetes > Agaricales > Inocybaceae > Inosperma > Inosperma sp. D86. The sequence goes on from JAIUJM010000191.1 coordinate 20,112, forward strand.
AATGGCTTTCGATCTCCTCGAACTTCCAACGTGCAAGACTCCCAATACAAACAGAGCTATGCGTGAAATGGTTGGCGAGGTGACTGTAAGAGAAGAACAAATTTATTCAAACTCCGAATATATCTTTGATTGCCACGTGATCGTATGGATATAAGCCAATCTGTTTGAACTTGTCAAGACGAAAGTTTTCACCTAGCGAGCAGATATTTGGGTTTCTCCTGATCTTTTCATGGGGAGAGACTTGAACTTAACGCAGGAAGATGATATTCTTTCACCCAAGATCGCACTGACGAACAAGGTCAGCAGCGGCCCGTATGGAAGAAACATTCATGCCCACGGGGCACAATTTTCACAAAGTTTCATGCTTCCTCCAATTAGGACAGTCACTTGACAACATTCTGCAGGCCAACGTTTGACATCCTGGAAGATGCAATTCCACAAATCCAGAGACCATGTGGCCATTTTTGGAGCTTGACGTAGGCCTAGGTTCGTTGGCTGTTGTGTGAAAGTCCAAGTTACTTTGCATTCTGCATCAGTTGACGTGGGGTAGAAGGGTAGTTCTAGACGTGTGTTCTAATGTAATTCGCAAGATCTCCTTGTTATTTAATGTTGACCGATCTAGTCGCACTGGACAAAGTTAACTATAGACTTGTGCTTTGAACGAGCATGGATAAGTTTTTAAGTACTCTCGGGTTAACCCAAGAACATTAAATCTTGCGGGGAATACGACATACAGCAGGTTGTGCATTTACACACGAGTTGGATGTCCTCTCAGAATGTCCGTTAACTTGGGTCCACATGGTGCTGTAAAATATCATTTCTCAATTCTAGTACTCGTAGTCTGGTTGGGAAAATTAACGTATCGAAACTTCCAGTAGATTCACATATCACTTCTGGCGCAACTCTCGTGTATTGGTTTACTTTCTGAATTGGTTGATTAATTTCACGAGCGGTAATGAATCTGTGTTCTTTCCTTTCGTAATGTTAGGCAACGTACCAACTATAATACAAACCGTAGTTAAATAACTACATCGAATACCTTCCTCTTGGAGTACACTTAACAATATATTCAAAGTAGTATTGGTAGCCTTCAATAATAGCAGGCTATCCAAAGAAGAGCCACTAGGAATTCGCCACCATCTATGTTGTCATCCAGCGTTGTATACAGTCCAATTTTGTCGGTCTGAAAATATCTCAAAATATATTTTTACAGCAACGTTTTGGGACACCACGAGAAAGTAAGGTTCTCCGTCACTGATATCATGGGTTTGCGGATCTAAAATCACAGGGATCCGTCATGAACTCTTATCCCCACAAATTTGGGCTGTACTATATGACTTCAAGTGCTGATAAACATCGCATCGCAATCTTCGGGTGGAGAGACCACTTTTACGTCGATAATTACCCTTATCAAGGACCTACAAGGACTACCGGTTTGTACGGCCCAATGGTTTCTAGCGTCCATGACTATAGCAAACTTGGTTGATGCTACGGTCATTTGACATTGCCATACAGAGTTTTCTTGGGACCCGAAGCAGAGTAATTTGAAGAGAATATTATACTACCGACCCTGAATTGACGCTCCGGTGAGATATTAAAATCAAATGGACCCCCAAGAGAGCTTAGCACCACTGCGAAGCCTTGATAACGATGGTGTTTACGTGGCTGGGACCGCCACCAACAGGCATCGTGAGGATCCATGTCACTAGTAAAGTGACCAGGGTAAATATAACTGTCAGGACGCAGTTGTGGATACACACGTTGTCCCATTGTTCCAGCACGAGGTCGATTTCAAAGGGACGTTTATTAGCAATTAATTTGGCAATTTCTACCGTATTCTGCCTTGAAATGCAACATCCGATGAGGTGCGCGGATCAAAAACCTCTTGGTTTTACTATTATTCCGAACATCGCCACAGAGGTCGCAGGAAAGTCAGACTTGCAAGCTTCTTATATATGGCACGGTAACGACAATTCACTTTTGGGACCAAAGTCATTGCCCAAGGGACATGCCAAATGATGAACAAATTGTAAAACGAGTTCCTTCAAATTCCCTTATTTGGCATATCTTCGTGTCCAAATGCGGTTATCTGTACTTAGACTGAATGGTCTGCACGCACGAGTGGCCACACGAGGCACTAATGTGATAAGATGGCACAGCATGGAATATTATTTCATGTCAATAAGTTATCTGTACATGGATCAGCTATTGTTAAAATAGAATGGGAATTATTGTCGTTCA